>JAQIHA010000785.1:0-13161 GCA_028751875.1 Rapana venosa
AAACAACACACTCTCAAGCGCACCACAAACCACACACATACTCAAGCACGCACGCGCACACACACACACTCAAGCACACAACCACACACACACACACACACAAAACAACTCCCTCTCAAGCACACACACCACACACACACACACACATACACACATACACACTCATACTTACACACACACACACACAACACACACACACACTACACACACACACACACACAAACACACACACACACACACACACATACACTACATACATACACACATAGAGACAAATTTTGCTATAGATTTTCCAAGAAATTCTATACTTTATTATTGTATCTACTGCTTGTGACTGTATCTTCCTTGTTTTAGAGCTTATATGAATATGTGTATTGTGTAAGTGATAGTTATTGATTTAGAAAAAAAAGAAGAAGTTTTGTAGTATTCTTTATCAAATATTCTACACTTTAATGTAGGTGTGGTATACTTTGGTCTCCATTTAGTGTATGAAATATAAAGGGGACTGGATTTATATACTGTGTTGATATAACAGATCGATTTTTTGCAGATCCAGAGCAGTTTTGAAATGACCTTTAGTATTGTTTCGTTTTTATTGGGTGTTCTTCATTTCATATTATATTTTCCTGTTTGATTATTGAATAGAAAACCTACTAAAACGGGTCTTCTTTTTGATAGTTTACTTAAAACGTACAGCGCAAGAAAAATATACATAAATTAGCCAATCAATCCTGACATATATTATGTCTCTAACTTCAGACAAGTGGCCAACAAAACAGGGCCTTGGAGTAGGCTACCTGAATATCAACAGTGCAACAAACAAAAAAGACGACATTGCAACCATACTATACAACAGTGGAAAATCAGTTTCATTTGTTTTTGCCTAGCTGAATCCCGACTTTCCTCCAATGTTACAGATGCACACATGAATATCTGGGTATCAAATCTTCCGTGAAGATCCTCACAAACCTCACAACCCAAGTACACCGGGTTACTTACATATATAGCCTCCTCGCTCAGTTGTAAAGAATATATAACCTGAGGTTTATGACATTGAATCCATGTAGATTGAAATAAAATTAAACACAATAGACCAATATTAATAGGATTTATATACAGAAATCCTTCAGAAACCAGAGACTGGCTAGAAAAATTCAACTCTCTTATGGACGAGGTAATACTTTTAAACAATGAAACAATTATTCTTGGGGATTTTAACATAGACTTATTAAAACCTAAACCAAAATGGAGCCACAACATTACTATGTTTGGCCTAGAACAACTAATAGATAGACCAACTCGGATAACAAATAACTCTAAAACATTAATAGATCATATCTACACTACTACAAAACAACACATAACAGAAGTATGTGCTCCCTCATGTGGATGCAGTGATCATAATCCAGTGTGCTTTACTTGGTTTAAAAATCGTATCAAAATACCTAAGTAGGGCATAAAAACTATTTTTACAGGAAATTAAAAAACTTTAACGAGCAAGATTTCCTTTCAGACCTTGACAAACTCGCCATTACATCATGTGCGGACGTTCCGCCGATGGACGTTTCGACGCCGGACGTTTCGGAGTCGGACGTTTTGCCGACCGGATGTTTAGCCAACGGATGTTTCGCCGACGGATGTTTCGTCGACAGGACGTTTCGCAGACAGACTTTTCGACGCATAATGCATAGGCACATATAAAAGTATAAAAAATATAAGAATATAAAACATCTCATATCTTGTGACATGACATACTCCAAGTTTATAGAAACACGAGTTATTAAAATCCACACAGAGACATGCTGTCTTCCCACCCCCCACAGACAGACTTTTTGACGCATTATGCATGGGCAAATAAAAGTATAAAACATATAACAATATAAAAGTATATACCACACTTACAACATTCTGTTCACATTTGATTGTGTCACAGATTATGCGCAACAGCTTTGAGAAATACTAAAACATCATCCTGTGCGTACCTTGCAACAAGCGCTTGCAGTCGTGTGTTGACTCTTCGTACTGCTTGTTTTTTCGCATCTTGACGCCCATGGCACGCTGTTCTATCATAAGCTCGGTGCTTGCCTGCTCCTTGCCTAACTTGCTGACACAAGCCTGCAAGTGTTGGTGCCTGACAGACATTCGCTGATCAAAGGCACGGTGCCAGCCTTCGACGAGTTATTAGTCCTGGGCAGGTTGTCTCCCACACGATTGTAGACGTTCCACATGGCGACGTCGAATTTCGGGCGTCGACAGCGTCCTCGCTGCACAATGCCCAGCCATGTACTTTCAAAGTAGGCGAGGAGGAAGTCTGAAAGCGTCTGGTCAGTGTCGGCATCCAGCGAATCCATGAGCTGTTGAAACGCCTCGATGACGTCGTCAGGAGGCACGAAAGCCAAGGCCTGAATGGTCTTGACGAGAAGAGAGTTCTCTGGCTCCAAGTACCAATCTTGTAGTCCAAGCGACGGAGGTTTCTCCAAAGACATGGCCAAAGTGAAAAAAAGCACCCGTGCACGGCTGTGGTTGGGAAGTGTTCACTGATGCTGTTTAATGCGGCTCGTTCAAAAATCTATTGTGATGGTCTCTGGGTTGAGATCTCTCTGGCCCTTCAGGTAAGTAAGATCGCGTCATACGTGGCCCTGTTTTGTTTTGTGTCACACAGTAAACAAGAGGCAGAGTGTGAGTATCCTCAACAAGAACATGGATGGTGTAAAGTTGTGTTCCTAACGGAGCCTGTCAAATGTCCATCAAAAACCAGTGGCGTTACGTGCTAAAACGTCAAGATTGGATGGAAGTGGTTAGAATACGATATATCGTCCGTCTGAAACGCTAAAAATTGTTCTCCTCTCGTTGTAAGCTTTAGCTCCTCGCTGATGATGTCGCTATCTGGAGCTTTCCGTTTTCTTGGGATCATCCTTGCCAAAGTCTCCTTTTTTGGAAGAGAACCTGTGGCGGCGAGCGGAAATTCTGCTGTGCAGTTGTTGATTATCGAACTTGTGGCTTCTTCAGACTGCTCTGCGCGCTGTTTTATATCACCAACCGCTTTCAAAGCCAGGCAACGGGCTGCACTTGGCGGATGGGAATGGGTGGATGGACGGCCTTCCAGAACGTCGTTTACTGTCTTTAACCTTCCTTTGCACTCTCCTCGTTTCTCGCATTAACAGAAAATTGTGACGTTGTCGGCTTTGGTGCGGTCCATGACATAGGCGTAGCCTTCGTGCAACAGCTTTCGCTTATTCCTCTTTGTGAAAGTGAATTCCATCTGAAATGCACCAGATGCACTAGATAAGTTCCAAAGTTTAACGTGATGTTACTAATATGCTCCAGTCAAAACTGCCCTTTTAATTACAGATCCAATCTGGTCCACAAAAGTGTACCAAATAAATAAGTTTTTTTTTTCTAAAATAGGCCTAAATCAGAAACTTGTGTTCATCTATATATTTTTGGTTTTGTGGTACAACTGTACAACGAGCTGAAAGCATTAAACGTTTATAATAATAATAATAATGTATGGAATTTATATAGCGCTGAATCTTGTAAAGCAACAAATCAAAGCGCTCAGATTTTATTTCATACCACTTTAAGTCACGGCAGATTTCTCTCCGTGAAATTCGGGCTGCTCTCCCCGGGGAGAGCGGGAGAACGCGTCGCCACTTAGCGCTGCGCCACCCTTTCACCCTTTTTTTTTCTTTTTTTTTTTGCTGCAGCTGTATTTGTTTCCCTATCAGAGTGGCTTTTTTCTAAGAATTTTGCCAGGACAAACTCTCTTGTTGCCGTGGGTTTTTTTTACGTGCGCTAAATAATTACGTGTAACACACGGGACCTCGGTTTATCGTCTCATCCGAAAGACTAGCGCCCAGACCACCACTCATGGTCTAATGGATGGGGGAAAATTTTCCGGTCCAAACGGGGTACGAACCGCCGCACACTTCAGACCCGGACTTTTCGCTTTCTAGACAGGCGCGTTACCTCTAGACCACCGATTTACTTACTTCTCAGTGAGAGAGAGAGAGAGAGAGAGAGAGAGAGAGAGGAGAGAGAGAGAGAGAGAGGAGAGAGAGAGAGAGAGAGAGACAGAAAGACAGACAGACAGACAGACGAAGAGACAGAAGAGAGAGTGAGAGAGAGAGAGAGAGAGAGAGAGAGAGAGAGAGAGAGAGAGAGAGAGAGAGAGAGAGAGAGAGAGAGAGAGAGATGCAGATAGTGACATTAAACGTTTACTTACCACTCCCTCTCTCTCTCTCTCTCTCCCTCTCAACGTTTACTTACTTCTCAGAATCTTGCACATGAATGAAGGAAGCACTATCTCGAGGGAACGTGAGACAGATGACAAACAGAAATAATGTCCAGGTGGAAGGTGAACTGAGAACTGGCAGAGAAATACTGGGATTGTTACACGGTTTGAACGGTTCACATGAGGAGGGAAAGTGAGAGAGACTTCACTGATACATTGATACAATGGCGAGAGAAATGTGTGAGCTCAGAATTTTGTAAAGGGGCGTCGGCTAAAGGTCCCGTGCCGAAATGTTCCTCGACGAAACGTCCGTCGGCTAAAGGTCCGTGGGCTAAAGGTCCGGTCGGCAAAACGTCCGGCTCCGAACCGACTGTCGGCGAAACGTCCGCCGTGGAAAAGTCCGTGTATCCCATTACATGACATATACCAAATCCGAGACCCTGATGAAGCTTCTGACTTTTGGTTTGGGACTTTTATTTCAGATTGACAAACAGCCCCTTTCATTAAAAAAAGTTCAAAAAAAACAAACCACCGGGGGAAAAAAGACTAGAATCCGAAAAACAAAAGACTATTTGAAAACAATGGTTCAAATGAGCAGTTGGCACAAGAAACAAATAAACTTCACTAAAACGAAAATAAAAAACGTGATTACTTAAAAAGTGTTTTTTACAACTCCCCGATCTCGACAATATGGAAAGCCTCAATACATTATGTAAAAAACCTATATAAAAAAGTAAACAACATTTAAAGATAATCAGTGATAAATTTGAAAACCACTCTAAAACTTTCCCGAAAAAGTAAAATAAAATGCAATTTAAATAAAAAATGTCCCCCTTAAACTTGGGGAACAAAAATTCGAATCAAAAGAAAAAAATTCCCATTTAAATACTCCAATAAAAACCGACTTTTAGAAACCCTGTCTTTAAAAAAATTTCCAGAACATGTGGTTTTTAGAAAAATCTAGATGGAAGAAAAATTTTAAGCTTTTGGTCAAGATAGCGGGAAAACACTGACATACTTGTAAATTTGTGAAGAAAAAAAAAACTCTCCTCCATTTTTAAAAAGGGGAAAAAATTCCCAGTCCACAAATCGGTGTATGCTTGTTCCTTAAAATTACAGCCCAATTTAAATTTCTTTTGTTTATTAAACCCTTTAAAAAAACAATAAAAAAAACCGAAATTTTCCTATTTGTAAACAACAATCTTTTAAATGAAGATCAGTCGTTTCTAAAAAACTATTCCTGTCACACAACTCTTACACAAATTACGACAGTCTCCTACACAACATAAATGAAAATAAAATCGGGCCTTCTTTTTGTTGACTTTAAAAAAGCATTTAATTAATAAATCTTTCCTATTATTGCGTAAACTTCACTTTATAAACTAACCCAAAATGATAAACTTTTGAAAATTTTTTTGCAATACCCCAGCAGTAGAAACTGCAAATAATCAAACATCGAACTAGTACCTTTTAAAACATGGGTCCCCAAAAGGGGCAATAGGGGTCCACTTCTTTTTTAATCTTAAATGACTTAACCCAATTTCTAGAATGTAGCTGGAAAGTTTTGGATGCCACCCCCTTTTTTGTAGTGTTTCTGACCCCCCAACTTAAAATCAAACTTAAAAACAAATATTAAGATTGGTTACTTGGATAAGCTAAACCTAGCCCCCTAAATACCGAAAAATGGTATGTATGTATTGAAAGACAAAAAAACAAAAAATGAAAGAAATTCCCCTCTGTTGATGTAAAAGAGAAAATTTGAAGAATTGACCCCCACGAATTCGGGTGTTTATTAAAAAAAATCTTACTTGGCCCGACCATGTGAGCGCTGGAAAACGTCTTTCTTTACAAGTACTTCGTTATCAAAAATAAAACATTTTTTGAATAACCCCTCTCGCAAATTTTTTTTGCGGGCCATATTTTGCCTTAGTTTTACTAGCTTTATTCCTTTGGGAAGCGCAGTGATACAAATTAAAATTTTTATAGATTTTATAAAAAAAGCACGAAACTTGTTTTTACTAAAATCAAGTCCCTAACCTCAACGATTTTAAAAAAAAATACCCAACCTTCAAAACAGACTTTTTCAAAAAAAAGCTTATTTTTCCAAAAGTTTGTCAATGGAAAGCCCCTCCAAAGATCCCCTATTCAAAATCAATGAACACAGACATAATATCTACTAAAATTTCGAGACCAAGAAATAATCTTTACAAAAAAGTTTTGCTCAGGTGTGACTTAGGGAAAAAGCTCCCAAAACGCTTAAAAGTATCAAAAACAAAAATCAGTTTAAGACAAGCTAAAAAGTATCTAATCCATGAAGCCTAGGGTTGATAAAAAGGCAAAACAACCTGATTAATAGGGAAAAAAACCAACTTTCTTTACCAGCACTAAGGGGTTTTTCCTACAAAAAAAAAAATTCAAAATATTTCGTGACTGAAATTACGACACGTGTTAAAAGGTGAGGGAGGGGGAGGAGGAAGGGCAATTTTGCAAAAAAGTAGGTAATCAGCGTATTAAAAAACGCAAGTTGAAACAAGTGGAAAGGGGAAATTTTTTTTCTTTTTGGTAGACCTGAAAGCGAAAGGGTTCCACCTCCCCTTCCCGCCCTCCCCTCTTCCCCTCCCTCTCCCTCCCCTCCTCTCTCTCTCTCTCTCTCTCCCTCCCTCCCTCTTCTCCTCTCTCTCTCTCTCTTCTCTCTCTCTCTCCCTCTCTTTCCCTTTTCCTCTCCTTTCCTTCCCCCCTATGCCTTTTTCTTGTCTAAATTCAAAAGATTTTTGGGATGTTGTTTTTATTTTAGTTAGAGATGAGATTATTAGTACTATTTTTAAACGATACTGTTTTAGTTTGTTTGTTTAGTTTGAAGTCCCGTGGTTATGGGGTTTTGAATTTTTGAATCGTATGGGGTTCTACTTTTTAATAATTGTTTTTTTTTAAATACTAATTCTTATTTTATTGAAGGGGTATTTCCCCTTTTCCCCTTGAACCCTCCCCCCCCCCCATCCTTCCCAAGCTTTTCTGGTATTCGTTTTGTTGTTGTCTCATGGTGATGGGGATCATTTGTTTATTGTTTCTCATGGGTGGGTATTGTTGTTATAATTGTATTTCCTTATGATAAACTTATTGTAATCTTTTTGACTTTTTTGCTTTGTAGCTATTTTGTCAATATGTCATTTTTTTTTAAAAAGCGCTATTTGAAAAATATGAGCGCAAAAAAAGACCGTTTTTGGGTGGAGGAGGGAGGGGGGAGGTCAATGAGGTAATATTGTCGAATGACGTGCCTAGTATTTTTTAACCCTTTTTTCCTGTACCCTTTTTTTTATCAAAGTAAAACTGAAAAAAGGATGAAAGTAGGGGAAGTAATTTGTTTGTCCTGACGTTTTTGATTTTCTTTTTTTAAAATTTTTAAACATTTTATTTAAATGTGTGTGTGGGCGTGAGCGCGCACGCGCTCAGGTGTGCAGAGTAGTGTTGCTTTTGAATATGTGGGAAATTTTTATTTTCAATGTATTTTTTTATGTTTTTTTCCCCTTTTTTTTTTTTAATTTAACCGAAATGATCAATATGTAGTTCTTAGATAAACATTACGAATTTGTTTTAGATAGATGGTTAGAAAAAAAACAAATCATTGCTTATTCAATGTCAATTTGGAATAAAAAATTTTTACTTGATTTACTTGACTTGAAAAAACCCCCACACACCCACACACACATACACACACTTAATGCTCTTTCAGTATTCGATTTATTAAAACATATTTTGGATCATAGAGTGTTTTTAAAAATCAAAATGGCTATTTAGTGAGGACAGGTCAGTCAATGGTAGGTGGCACTATTTTCTGAATGTCGACATCTTGAATGGTTACTGCCTTTTTTGTGTGAGAAGTGCTTTGTAGAAAATGACACGGGTTTATACATTTAAAAAGGGGCCTTATATGAAATAATGGTCTTGTGTCAGTGTATATGTGTGAACAAAGAAGTTTTTCCTTATTGTACAGTCTGAAGCATGCACGAGAGAGAGAGAGAGAGAGAGAGACGAGAGGAGAGGGAGGAAGAGCCAACATTTATGTTAGTACATGTTATATAGAAAGTGGTGTGTGTGTGCGTGCGTGTGTGTGTGTGTGTGTGTGTGTGTGTGCATTTGAATTTGTCAACTCTGTTAATTGGTATTGGTTGTATGTGTGTGGGTGTGTTGTATGCAAGCGCTTTGATTTGTTTTGGCAAGATATGCGCTATATAAATTGCATTCGTTAGTTAGTAGTAGTTAGTATGTGTGTGTGTGTGTGGCTGTTTCTCTCTTGTACTAGATCTAAGTGACTGGGTCACTGAATGCTTGACTTAATAATAATAATAATAATAATAAATAATAATAAAATATAAATAAATATTATTATTAATTATTATTAATTAATGTATGATTTATAGCACTGAATTTTGTAAAAAAAAAATCGAAGAGCTTGCACTCAAAACATTTACACGCATGCAACTCTCCTTAAACATAATGAACAACAGATTTCAAATCCATGCGCGCGCACGTACGTACGCACGCACCGCACGCACACACACACACACACACACACACATACTCGCAAACACACTTAGGAGGTGAAAGATGCTGTTGAAAATTAGGGACAGATATGTGGGGGAAAAGTCTCAGGTAGGAAAAAGGTGTGTCTTGAGACTTGCTATATAGCCTGTCATGGAAGATAGGAGAAGAAAGGGCGAATTAGCCTAAGAAAGGCCAGGTAGGCTTACAGGTTGGACAAAGCAACGAGTGACGTCAACTAGACCCGGATGTCAGGGTTGGGCTGCTAAAAGGAGGGTAGGGGAATGAGTGCAACATAGGCCAGAATCTATTATGGGCTTGCAGGAATGATCTTGCAGTTTTTGTTGTTGCTGTTGTTGTTTGGGTGTTGTTTTTTTAGGGAGGATTTGTTTCTTTTAGGACTGTCTTTTATTTTCAGATACATTTATATAAAATAGGTAGCCTTTTCAAAAAAATCCACTTTATATTTTAAATGTCATTTTCTTGTTTGTGATTTCTTCCTTTGTTCAATTGTGGGGTCCTTCGATGTTTGTTCTTTTTTTGCACTGATGGGCAGTGCTTGTGGAATTCTGCGTAATGGCAAGGCTGCATTTGAAAAATATGTACTCCTTCCACTGGTGCTTCATCAACAGTACAACCCTTTATGCTGGAACTGAAACCATAGATATAAGTCAAGAATAGATGTTCATGATCTTTAAAACATACATTTCATGACATCTGTGAAATATCTGCCCATTGCTTTTAGTTTTATAACAGATCGTCACATAGGTATACAACAAAGATTTTTTTCATATTATTGTTTGA
The DNA here is from genome assembly GCA_028751875.1 of Rapana venosa. NCBI lineage: Eukaryota > Metazoa > Mollusca > Gastropoda > Neogastropoda > Muricidae > Rapana > Rapana venosa. The sequence goes on from JAQIHA010000785.1 coordinate 9,578, forward strand.
TCTTAAGTCAGATCTAGATTTGATTTAAATCTGAACATACCTGAAATTATGACACTCCCTAAAGTGACTCAAAATATCTCATGGTCTTATCATTGAAAGATGTTATGTTTTAGTGGATTTTTTTTCTTGAATCTTTGGTTAATGGTTTCAAAATGAAATTATCCATTAGGCCTACCTCTTTGTTCAGTGGAGTGTTGGGTGCATCCTGGAACACGAAAGTAGGCCTACCCAGCAAGAGCACAAGACTGCACTAAGGAGTTGGTCAAGTTTGTGTGTGTGTGTGTGTGTGTGTGTGTGTGTGTGTGTGTGTGTGTGTGTGTGTGTGTGTGTGTGTGTGTGTGTGTGTGTGTGTGTGTGTGTGTGTGAGGGGGGGGGGTGCATGCCTGTGTGAACATTTCTCTATTTTTTTCTCACTTTTCCTTCTCACTTTTCCTGGCTTTTTTTTAAATCTCCGGACTGTCTTAGATCTATCTTTCTTTCCATTTTCTTTTTTATTTCTTTTTCTGGTACTAACTTATCTTCTTCCTGTTCAGCTGTTTTCCACTCACTCATTCCCATCTCACCAGCACAGTCACTTTCAGGCTTATTATGTTGCAGCATCCTCAGCAACAGAAGTCCACAGGCAGCCTGTCATGTCAGCCAGCGTCCCAGCATCCCACCGGGGTCAGATCGGTGGCATTGTGTCCTCTTCTTCTTCTTCTCTCGTTCGCTTTACACCGTCAGATGTGTCTGGGGGGGAAAATGGCAAGTCCTTTTCAGCTCCTCTCGTGGGCCGTACAGCTTGGTCTGCAGGGTCACCTCTGTCGACCACACGATCCTCCTCGTTTAGGGGTTTGGGGTTTTTAGTGAGCCCTGTTGAAAAGCCCATGGCAAGACCCCACTCTGAAGCCCTATCGGACAACACGTGACGTTAGTCAGTGCCAGTGAGGCCACACCACCTGTGTGGGGGGGAAACCCATACCGCCCCTTCAGTGACCTTTCCTGGTAAACCCCCCTGCAAAGGTTCGACGTAACTCCCCACAGGATGGACATGTAAAAGACAAAAAGGTAAAGGTTCCCAAACTCTACGGTCGTGGGCGCGAGGTGGTCAGGACCTGCTTCCCACGGGACGTATTGAGGGCGGCCCCCATCCCCTTTCCCTCGCGCTTTCCTTCCTGACCAAAAAGGGAGGTACCCATTTATTTTTTTTTATTTTTGCCCGTGGTTTTTCGCGATGACCCCCAAAACAGGAGAAGGCAGCTGCTGTTTCGGAAATTGGGCAAAAAATTTGATTATGTGGAGTTTTCCCTTGGAAATTTTCCCCCAAAGGCCAACTAGCCCCGGGGCTGCAGCACATAAGGATGCGAGTCAAGCCTCCCAGTCAGAGGTTAGTCAACCCCTAAAGACTAAGTGTAAAGTGGAAATTCCCTGAGTGGGAAAACCCCTGGTCATGCACCCCCCACTTTGCTGTTGCCCCCGGGGTCAATGGTTTAATCAAAAACTGTGGGAAACCCAGGTGCTGCGGCAAGGTCCATTTTCGTGGGTGAATGAGAAGTGCTGAAGCCAAAGCGTGCAAACGGCACCCCTCCTTGGTAACCATCTCAAAGCTGCCCCCCTTTGCTTGGGGAAACCAGTGCTCTCGCCATGGGCTATCCCTTTCCCCTAGTGTGGCAGTTGGGGGAAACAAAAAGGGTTCCATGACCACGCGCGGGGCTATGGCAGGGGTCAGGAGTCAAAAAATTAAATTTGTGGAGGTGAATAATTTTGGCAGATTCTCGACTTTTGTTGGGTTTATGTGTTTTTTTGCTTCCTACTAAAAACCCCGAGGAACAAAGAGGTAATGGGAATAACTTTTATGTTTTATCGCATGATGTGAACCGTCTTTAGAAAAAGTTGGGGAGGGGGGGGGATACATATTCACAAAAAATGATAGGAAAAATTTATCTAAAGTTTTTGTATGGTGTTTCTCAATGTCGAAAAAAATAAAATAAGAAAAAAAAGGGTCGGAGGGTTTTGGAAAAAAAAGGCAAACAAAAAATGAAAAAGTTAGGAAAATACTTTGAGGAGTGGTAAACAAACCACAAAAACCAACGAAAGAAAAAGGGGAGGGGAAAAATAGAAGGGCAACAGCGATTAAAAAATGGGGGGGGGAAAAAGAAAGGGGGTTAAAAAATGTTTTAAAGGGAAATGGAATATACCAAAGACAAAAACAAGACGAACGAAAAGGGTAAGGAAGGCACCAAGCAACCACCAAACAACAACCAAAACAACCAACCCCCCTCGTCTAATATCACTGAGTGTGAACAGACGTTAAATTGAAGACAACAACAACCAACCCCCCACCCAAACAAACAAACAACCAAACAAACAACCCCCCACAAAATCTGGAAAGACAGGATGGGCATGAGGTGGCAAAATGTGTCTCTTCATAACTTCAACGCCTACTCAGAGAGGGGTAAATCTGAAAGTGAGACTGTCTACGTCAGTAGTCCCACCCCCATCCCCTCCACACCTCCTGACTCCTTTTAACATGCCTTTCTCATGTTCTCTCTCTCTCTCTCTCTCTCTCCTCTCTCTCTCTCTCTCTTATTATTATATTTTTAAATATATATATATTTATATATATATATATATATTAAAATCTGAGCGGCTTTGATTTGTTGCTTTCCAAGATTCAGTGCTATATAAATTCCATACTTTTATTATTTTATATATATATATATATATATATATAATATATATATTATATATATATTATATATATATATATATATATATGGTTGTGTTGGTGTTGTGTGTGTTTTTGTGTGTGTGTGTGTGTGTGTGTGTGTGTGTGTGTGTGTGTGTGTGTGTGTGTGTGTGTGTGTGTGGTTTTCAGTGCAGTTGCAGTCAGGTGCAGTGGTGCATTAAGTCACGTTCTCTTCCGTCAGCCAACTAATCGATTTTCGATGATATTTTTTTTCTTTCTTCTTCGGGACGGGATAGCTCAGTGGTCGGAGCACTCACTTTCCCCCAGCCAAGTTAAGCAGCGTCGAGCGTGGTTACCAGTTGGATGGGTGACCGTTTGCGCGCCTTGGCTTCAGTACAGTTCCCCCAGTTCACCCAGCTGTAAATGGGTACCTGCCCTCTTTAGGGTCAGGGAAGGTAAAGCAGCGAGGGAGAGGAGATGGGCGCCTCCCTCAATATGCTGGCCCTAGAAAAGTGAGGTCTCTGACGCCTCGCTCCCCTACGACCTTATAGGTTATGGGACTCCTTTACCTTTACCTTTTCCTTCAATCAATCAATCAGTCACTATTTTTACAAGACACACTCGTCTTGATTCCACTATACAAAGCCACATCCTGGCTTGTTCCATTGTAGGCTTACTCTCAGCGACAACAGCAATCGGCTACAAGCTATCCATGCTTTGCTGCCATCAGGTCACCAAGGAGGAGTAGCTCTGCACTGCTGCTGACTCATTTTGGTGGTGATTAGTGGTAGCTGTTCTAGTGCCTATTCACGCAAAATCCATCATGTCCCGCCACCATTTAATGACAATAACAGTTTAGTTATGGGGACTAGATCGAAAGGGATTGCTTCACTAGTGAGATGACCTCACTTGTGGA
>JAQIHA010000786.1:0-13162 GCA_028751875.1 Rapana venosa
ATAATCATGCAACTTGCTCTCACACTCTTCATTGGTTTCATTCGACCCCCTTGTCATGCCATAAAAAATCAAATTATATCTCTTAGATCTTCCCTCTAAGCCATCTGTTTTCTTTTCTAAGTCTTCAACTCTATCCATCAGCTCTGTGTTTTTCTTTACAAGGTCCTGGTTTTCTTGCTTAAGTACCCCCACCTCCTCCGCAACTTCCTTCACAGTACCCCGTATGGTCGCACACTCTTCCGTCAGGTCCTTTATCACCCTTTCCACACTGTCAAACTTAGAGTTCATGGTGGAGTTCATCTCGTCCAGTCTTTCCACAATACAGTTCAGAGTCAGTCAGCTGCAGGGAAGTCAGTTCGGTAGGAGGAGGAGAGGTTGCCTGCCCGTGTCGCCCACCCTCCGCACTGGTCTGGCGTCCGCTGCCACTGGTCAGCCTGGTCTGCCTGTAGTTGTCAGAGCCAGGAGGAAGCTTAGGTCCAGGGTTCGACTCCACATCTCCACATTGCAAAAGAAATCCGCCCCAAAATGTCAGGGTGAGGAGCAAGCCAAGTATGACACCGTCTTCTCTGTGCCGTGGTGACAACATGGCTATTCTCATAGCCACTTTCTCAGTAGCCCTTTTACACATGAAGGCTTGGTATACCGGGAGAAAGCAGCCACATGATGAACAAAAGTACACAGAGTTTGGATTAAGGAGGATACTCAACATACTAGTATGTAATATATAATGGAACATGAAAAAACTGAACCGATTCTTGTGAATCATGATCGCAATAACCTTGTCTTGGACACTGAATTTGATAAACATTGATCAAAGACTGCATAAACATTGTTATTAGTACACATAAAAATTGGTATAAGTAAAATGTAATATTTCAATCAGGTTGATAGAAACAAAATTTGTTTAGATTTGTCTACTTAACACGCATCAATTAATTCACATTATGACACAACAAATTCTTCCTTCTATTAATGGAAATAAATAATCAATTATCTGGGGGGTAAGGACTGTGTTCTCCATTAATTAGCTCTGGTAGTGTTACATTAATACGTTCAGTTAAAAACTTATCCCTGAAATTGGAGTACATTGAGCATTCAAATAAAAATGGGCTTCATGTTCTAATTTTGTTTTACAAAAAGGAAAAACCTTTTCCTTGATCATTAGCACTATAGGTGCGAGGAATATTGTTATTAAGTGGTAAATATGCAGCCTAGCTTGTGTGTGTGTGTGTGTGTGTGTGTGTGTGTGTGTGTGTGTGTGTGTGTGTGTGTGGACAGGAGAGGAGAGGAAGAGAGAGAGAGAGAGAGAGACAGGATAACGATAACGATAATGGAATTTTATTTTCTGAGGGTAATAGAATAAGGACATGACATTTTTACACTTAGCCCTCGGAAAAAAAAAGAAAAGAAAACACGTAAACAGAAGAGTATATAAGCAGTGAATCATAATAATCCAAAAGTTCCAAAGGTTTTGAAAGAACTGATAATATAGAAATAGGTCTGAAGTTAGAAGGATCAGCAGCATTTCCTGATTTATACGGGGGATAATTTTTACTTGTTTAAAGGCCTTAGGAAAGTATTATTAATCCAGACAAAGATTGTAAATATATGTAAGAGTTTCTGCTATAACTTGACCAGACAGTTTCAGAATTTTGCCATCACTTCCAGTGTGTGTGTGTGTGTGTGTGTGTGTGTGTGTGTGTGTGTGTGCGCGCGCGCGCGCCCGTGGTGTGGTGTCTATGTCCACGAGTGCCAGTTTGTTTTTATCGTTTTAAGGCAATAAAAACTTCTTGAACACTTAGAGGATGCACGTCTTCAAAAGACCGAATTTTTTCAAGCAGTATTTTTGTTATTTGAGTAAGTTATGTTTCAGAATCATCAGTTCGTATTAGAGAAAGAGGGGAGAGAGAGAGAGAGAGAGAGAGAGAGAGAGAGAGAGAAGAGAGAGAGAGAGAGAGAGAGAGAGAGAGAGAGAGAGAGAGAGAGAACTCGAACTCGAACTCGAACTCGAAAGATTTATTCACAAAAAGGCCATTGGCCCATACATGAAGGGGGGTTGCCAAACTGCTCAGTATTTTAGTGAGAACAATAAGTAACACAAAAAACAAAATGTTATTGTATACCTGCAACTACCACAATAAAAATCAGTTCCAAAAAATATGACTTAAGAAACCAAGATATCTCTTATTCTAAAGGCTTTACACAAATATAAAGCAAGGCTGTGCACAATCTCAGGGTGACTAGATGCCATGAGTAGGTAAAAGGTAAAGGTAAAGGAGTCCCATAACCTATAAGGTCGTAGTGGAGCGAGGCGTCAGAGACCTCACTTCTCTAGGGCCAGCATATTGAGGGCGGCGCCCATCTCCTCTCCCTCGCTGCTTTACCTTCCCTGACCCTAAAGAGGGCAGGTACCCATTTACAGCTGGGTGAACTGGGGGAACTGTACTGAAGCCAAGGCGCGCAATCGGTCACCCATCCAACTGGTAACCACGATCGACGCTGCTTAACTTGGCTGGGGGAAAGCAAGTGCTCCGACCACTGAGCTATCCTGTCCCCATGAGTAGACAGAATCTAAATAAATTAGGCTCTCTACTATACTTTACCGGAATGTAATTCTGTCTTACATCTTCTAATACTGGACAGCACAGCACAAAATGAACTTCATCTTCCACTGTTTGCTTACATAATGGGCATAGCAACCTGAGGTCATCATCATCATGTTCTATATATCTAAATTTATGAACATTTATGTCTGATACACCAAGTCTAAACTTAGACATATTTCTTTTCAAATGTATGTCCATATCAAGCTTTACGTAAGGTTTGACATCGTGTGAACCTATAAATTGTCTGTACATTTGAAATCTTTCACTGTTTTGTATATAACCACTCCACTGCTGCCAACCGCAGTCAATCAGTCTTTTTCTGAAAACCTTGACAAACTCTCTACAATTTCCGACACCTTGACTGAGCCAAACAAACCCAAAGCCAGATTCACATAAACAGGTACGTATTTGTGAAGCCCAGGTGCTTTTCCCCTTGACATCTAGATCATAAAGCATCTTGTAAGACTTAAAAGGTAACCTGCACTCATCCATATGCAGAATCTTAATCCAATATCTCATGCATCTACAGCAGCATTAATAGACAGATAATATCTATTGGTTTCACTATAAACAAGATCAATAGGTGTACGTCTATCTATACCTAAAAACTGCATTAAAGCAAAGAGGTGTACTGATTCACAATGTGTTACAGCTGCATCCAGTCCCCAAATTTCTGCGCCATATAACACGTGGATTGTATTTGTGCATCAAATATCTTTTTTTTTTTTTTTTTTTTTTTTTAAGGAAAAGAGATGTGTGTATTCAACAAACGCTTTAATCCTGAACTTTTTTTTTTTTTTTTTTTTTTTTTTTTTTTTTTTTTTTTAATCTTTTTATAGCAAAAATTTTTACATATATAAATAAAAAATACGGCACACAAAGGAACATTAAAGCCAGGGAAGACATTCAACAATCAGCAACCATGTGAAAATAATTAACAAACTCTTCAATGAAACATAGCAATGAAAATATTCTAAAAGTTTTGCAATTTTCTCAAAGTTTGTCAACAATTTTCAAATCAACCTAACCTTGAACAATTGTTCAAATGCACCAACTTAAAATCTTCAATTTGCCTTTATTCTTGCATAAAAATTTTTCTTGCTTTTACAAGCTTTTATTGTTTGAAATTTACAAACAAAATTAATTTTGCTAGTCATTTTACACTTAAAATATAATAAAGTTTTTACCACATTAAAAAAAACCAATATATACATTTTTTTCTAATATGTTTCAACTCCAAAAAGTGAACAATTTCCTTTCATTTAAAAGCTAATTAATTCCATTTTTTCACCAACAATGTTCAACGATTTCCAAAATGAACGTAACAAAGCACATTCCAAAAAAATTGTTAATTTTAATCTCGTTCTTTTCTGCAAATTTTGAACTTTGTGCAGTATTTTCACCATAGCAAGAGGGAATCAATTATACAATATTCTATGTACTTTTTCTAATGTAGCCATTTAAATTGAAAAACTCCTTTCTGTGTATTTGTAAAATTTTTCCATTATACTGCATTTTTTTTTCTGACATTTGGCAACTATTTTGGTTATTTTTATGATTTTATAGATTTTCATAAGAAATATTTTGGGTACTTTATGTACGCTCAATATAATGTATTGCACAAAACATACCCCATTTTATATTTTATCTTTTGAATTCCCGTTTTTTTTAACATATTGTTTTATGGCAAAAAATCCCCCCATTGTATGGTATAAAGTCAATTACATAAAGCTTGTAATCTTTAAAATTATGGTTAATTTAAAAATTTCCTCTCCATTTTTAATAAATGTGGTTTTATAGATATATCCCCTTTTTCTTTATTTTTATCTTTTTCTTTTCCTATTTAATATTTTTTATAGAAGATTTTCTAAGAAGTTTACTTGTTTACGTTTATACTTGTTTTTCTTTAAAATTCTATTGTTAAATTTTGTCCAAAACGAGTAAACTTGTATTTTTAAAGTATATGTGTCTTAGCATTCAGGTTTAAAAATGTAGGTTTTTACAAATTTTTCCATTGTGATGTTATTTTTAGTTTTTCTTATTCTAAAATTTTTAATGCAAAATTTTTTTCTAATATTGGAATTTAAGTACTTTTAATTTTAAAACTGCAGTTTTCCTGTTAATTCTACGTTTTTTCCGTTCCAAACAAACTGAAAGCATAACTTTTGGAGCTTCTGTTAAACTTTGGTCAGGTGGATCTGGTGGGCAGAACCAGAGATGGATTAACTTTGCCCGGGGAATTAGGATTTTGTACAGCCCTTCCATTGAGTGATGGTTCGTTTTGCCCAATTCTAACATCACTTTTACTTCCGCTAACTTATTTAAAGTTGAATTTTTCACAGTCAACAAAATTTTATATAACCAAATCCTAGTATTTTAAATTTAGATGGGTTCCATATCATTTTTAAATGAGGACCAGAATATCTTCCTAATCTTCTTTTATTTCCCAGCCACACAACTTGTGTTTTATCACAATTCATGAAATAAACCTGACACTCTACTAAATCTGTCAAGAAATGAATATTGATTGTTCAAAAGAAACCCTATCACCAATATTAAACAGTTGGGTGTCATCAGCAAACTGTAGAATCCTATTTCTCTACCATTTATCTTAATTCCCTTAATTATTTTATCTTCTCTTTTTTCATTGTACCTAAAATTTCTGCACAGAGGATAAATAAAGGGGGTGTGAAACTGGATCTCCCTGTTCTGCACCCCTTTTAAATTTTTTAAACCTTTGGGCCCACTTCTTCCATTCACAACACTGTTAAATTTTATTCCCCTTATAGAATGTTTCAATCCAACGACAAATACTATTGCCAAAAAAGCCATATGCTTTCAAAACTTTCATCATAAAACACCTATATTAAGGAATCAAAGGCTTTTTTAAAATCAATACAGGTAGCAAGCCTGTGCAAAACTTTTTACATTTAGATAGTTAATCTATCATATAAAAATCTTTCATTATCGCCCATAACTGTTACTGATAAACCCTTTTTTGGTCTTCATTGATAAGGATTTGGCAGTATCTGTTTTATTCTGTTGGCAAAAAAGAGAAGATCCTATTTTGTATACAACATTATAGAGAATAGGTCGCCAGTTCTTTATATATTCTTGATTTATCACCTTTGGGAATACAGTATAACACCTTCTTTTTGTGTTGCAGACAGTTCACCATGTTGTATGTTCATTTAAAGGATCTGACAACAAAGGGTCCTAAGCTTTTGCCCAAAACAATTTAAAGATCGACAGTAAACCCATCAGTGCCTGGATTTTCCATTTTCATGTTTTTCAATGCCTGATTGCTTCATCAGAGGGGTATTCCTTCCTTAAATTATTTTGCTCATGGGATAATCTAGAATTTTTTGACAAGATCGCTTATTTCACAGTCTTCTACATTTCTTTTCTTATACAAGTTTCATAGAATGCTTTCCCTTCCTTCTATGTCTGTGGGGTTTTCTTTTAAACCTCCCCGTCACTAATTATCAACTTGTCATTTGTTTGCTAATAGTTCCTTTTTTTTCCTAAATTGCAAAAGTACTTTTGAAATTTTTTTCCCCTTCAGCAATCATCTTGCCTTGGTTTTTAATAAAACTTCCTCCATTTTTTGTTCGATTGCTCCTTAAAAATTCCGGGCTCTTTTCCTGAATTGCTGAATTTTTTCTCTGTTTTTCTCTTTTCAATTTTTCTATGTCTCTATATCTCTGATAAGTTTTATGTTCGGCTGCTAAAGTCTTTTTCTTCTTCATGAGCCATATGCAATAGTTTTACCCGTATTTTCATTAGCAAAAATCCAAAAACACCCTGTCTGAAATCTTTATTCCAATACAGCCTTTTTCAATTTCATCTATATTTCCTTTACATAAAAAAAATTCGCTGAAATTCTAATAACACATTGGTGATCCTTAATTAATCTCTCCACGTACTGTATATCTTTAAGAAAGGGATGATTAAACTTCCAAATGTATGTTTGCTTTTCCATTTTTACCAATTTTAAATGTTAAGGTAACCATTGAGGTGAATCTGAGCGATAGCCCGGAACAATACAGCTCTTTAAATACCAGTATAGGTGATCTACACCAAAAAGAAATAAAACCGGGCCTTGCTTCAGGGCCGTTGTTTACGCCATGTGGAACGCCTACTTTCCAGATTGTTCTCTCTCCAAAACGTCTGCTAAACCAATTCTTCTACTAGGCCCTCAATTTCCTTTCTCGCTCGTGGGATTATTGTCATGAATAAGTTATGACAATCATATCAGGATCTAATGCCACATTCCAATCACCCACTGCAATGATGTTATTGTTATTGTACTGTTTTATCTTTTCCTTTAAAAAGTTACATAAAATGCAGGGTCATCTCTGTTTGGACCATACACATTCACCAAAAGAAAGTCTTTCTCAAAAGCATGTAAAAGAAATCAATATGAAATTACCATTTGCATCTTTGTCTACATTTGTTACCTTAAATTCAAAATCATTTGCAAACAAAACAGCAACCCCTCTACAATTCGACCGAAACGAGGCAAAAAAACATTTGTAACCCCATTCGAATGTACATACCTTTCCAGCTTATGATCAAAATGTGTATCTTGCAGGCAATATAGAGAGTACTTCTTTTGTCTTAGATAATGAAAAACATCTCTACGTTTACGTGTATCCCCTAGTCCTTGACAGTTAAGTGATGAAATTCGTAAGGTGTCCATTACTGACATAATTATATTATCTATGCTTTACAAAAGTACATGGTTGAAAAACATTTGCACAACAATTCGATCATGGGCAAAAAACTCACAAATGTATATAATTCTATCCAAAAGTTGTTCGGAAAAAAAACGTCCCACAGCATGGCTTTTTCACGAAATATGTAAGACAAACAAGGACAGTGAAACCAACATTGTCCACACTTTCACACCCAAACACACACACAACAAACACAGAAAAATAGGAATAGCAGAATTCAATCTGACAGTCGTTCGCAACACGGGATGCAGAGGACAACTCTTTTTTTTTTTTCTTATAGCAGACACCAAAAGAAAAGCGGGGGGAAAAAACGTTGTGGGCGCGCGGGGGGGGGGGGGGGGGGGGGGGGGGGGGGGGGGGGGGGGGGGGGGGGGGGGGGGGGGGGGGGGGGGGAGGGGGGCACAGGGAGGGGGGGGAAAGGGGGGCACAGAGAAGGGAGGACCCCATCCTAAATTCTACTCACAAGGAAGCAGAACATACACACACACCACTCCCACACAAAACCGGGAGCAATCCAGAACACTCACTCCACCTTCCTGCACTGGGAATCCCCGAGGCAGAAAGCCCACGAGATGAGAGACCCCCGTGGGAAGCCCACAGCATCACACTCCCTCCCAGGGGGGGGGGGGGGGGGTGTCTCCCAGACAGCAGGAGACCTCATGCATTCCCACCCCAGAAATTCCCCATGGCCGGACACACACACGCCATACACATACACACAAAACCTGTGCAAGTGTTAATGCCAACAAGAAAGGCGAGCACCACCACACTCATCACGCAATTCACCAAGTCTATGCCATGCACCACAGTTCTGCAGTGTGGGCCCCAAATCACAGTAAAAAACTCATCAGCCAATTTTCCAGCAAAAAACAGTGGTAGAGGTGGGACCAAAGAGCACAAGGCACCAGCAAGCCTGCATTCTATAAAAACCAAAAAGAAACCAGCACTAAACCTTCAATCAAACTAACCATTTAAAAAATATAATTTCCTTGTTGAACTGATACACACACACCCGAACAGTTTCGCTAGCATGGGGTGTGGTGTGGGTTGGAGGGGGGGGGGGGGATGACAAATCCACCATGCGATGCATGCAGACACTGACCCACACGCAAAAACAGTATTTTGTTTTCCTTTTTCTTTCCCCTTTCTTCTATGATGCCTTTTAGCCCCCCCGACCACAAAGGCCCCATCAAGCTGTCAGTCCTTCATTGAAAACATTCCCATCAACACCCATTCAATTCAAACTTAAATCGACCATGGTCGTCACAAACTCATGTTTTCTTTAATATGCCAAAGATTCACTAAATAATAACACAATTTCATTTAAGTTACAACCCAACTAAGGCGCTGCTTGAAGTCTGTCTGTCATTCTTAAAAAAAAACAGCAAAAAGCAGGCACATTTCAAACGCCAAAGACCCTACCACACACACACACAAAAACAACAACAACCAGCAGAAACCCGTGTCCATCCCGTGTCCAAGGCCCCAAAAAGACAATGACAAATCAATAAAGGAAATGTTTTCTGACAGTTCCTTTTGGATGACATTATTCCCTCTGAACTGTCCACCCCCCCCCCCCCTCCAACAAAAAAACAAAGACAAAAAACAAAACAAAAACAAAAAAACCCACACAACCCCACACCAAAAAGGTGAGGGTGGAGAGGGGGCGGAGGAGACTGTAGGTACAATTGTCATCAAAAGGAAAGACAGTTCCCAAAGGAGCTGGAAGACAGTACACCACCACACGCACACCAAGCCCAGGGGGAACGTGAGCAGATGTCACCAAATGAATGTGCCCCCATGCACGCATTTCACACAACACTTACACACGCGGGAGGGGGGGGGGGGGGGGGGGGGGGGGGGGGGGAGCACGAAGTAAACAAACGTGGGATGGAAAAACAAACAAAAACACACTAATAATAATTTTTTTTAAAACCTCCACCATCGCTCTTTTGAAAGTATGTTTCAGTCTTCAAATATAAATGTGCACGCTCCACACACGCATACATATACACCTACAGGCACGCGTCCACACACAGGCACACCAGCACACACACACACACACACACACACACATCAGTAAGGGGGGAGGAAAACAATCTCGCCTTCAATTTTTTAAACAAGCATAGCACCAAAAGCAGGCACGTTGAATGAGTGCTCAGAAGGCAGGAGACCAGCTGACTCCACACTGACCAGAACCATGGACCTTCACCACTGCCCCTGCCCCTGAGGCTGTCAAGGCCTTGCACTGGCCTACACTGCTCCCTCCTGCCACCGCCGGCAGCAGACTGGGCAAGCCACTCTGGCCAAGTCCATTTCTTTCAGAGTCACAGACTTGCCCCAGACTAGAAAACAACTGGCCCGCCTCTCACCAGACAAACAAACAAATCAGTCAACGCACATGATTTGCAGACAACAAAACGTGGCAAAAAAGAGGGAAGGGGCAGGACAGAACGCCCTTGGTCACCTCCCAGCTTCATCCAACAGACATCAAACCCATTCAAAGACCAAGCCACCATACAGCAGACAGACCAATAAACATGCATCCCAGACAATTCTCCACACTGCCAAAAACATGATTCGAACCCACAGCACTCCCACAAGACCAGCAGCTCTACTCATTCTTTCCTAACCAAATGAACTACAATGTGAAGGGGGGGGAGGGCGCTGACCCCACTCAGAAATAATGCAGGCAGGCAAGGAAGAAAACCCCCAAAGAGAAAAAAAGAAACAAAGAAAACAAACCAAACACTAATGAACAATAATATGGATATCCTAACAGTTAAATCAAAGGACCAAATAGACGTATAATTATACGACCTGTACAAGCATACATGTATTGCTAAAGCCACCAACCTCAAAGACCTCGGAGACCCACCAAGCGGGCCAACTCCCTCCACCAGCCCGGATAACAAATCTCCTCAGAACGATATTTTTAAACTTTTTTTTTTTTCCCCCGGGGGGGGGGGGGGGGGGGATGTCCCTGCCCCCACCCCCCCGTAACCAGAAAGCGAATTCACCACACCACCACACCACTCCCGGGATCTCAATAAAAGGAACAAATGCATCGAAAAAGAATGAAAAGACTCCGAAGCACAGTCAGTTTCTTTCACATTGCTTTGGTTATTTCCGCGTCGATGTCCATTTGAATATCGAGTTTCAGTGTCCTGCCGTTCTTAAGTTTCGCCAAAACCTTGCCGTTGGAGGACCAGGCAGCGAGGACGGCTTGAAATGCTGACTTGCTCGTCTCAAAAAAGTTTGTAATTTAGTTGGGGCAAGTCCTCTCCCACCGACACCCCAGTTTGCTTCAGCTTGCGGGGGGTCAGCCAGTACTCATTCCGGACCCTCCGAGAGTGGAACCGAACAATTATCGGCCGCGGTCTTGGCCCTCCGGTTCCCCCTCTCGGGCGCCGATTTCTATGTCGGCCTTTGTCACTGGTATCCCGATCTTTTGTGAAACATTTCCGTGCAGCTCCCCAAAGCAGTCATTTCCCCCGTCTCCTCTCTCCCCCTTAACTTCCGGAAATGCCGTACACTCGAGCATTAAATTGTCGACCAATGCTGTTCTTGGTCATTCAAATCCTCTTGATGTTTTCTTCTTCTCTCACACACTGGTCTAGTTTCTTTCTCAGATCTCTGTTCTCCTCCCTCGCGTCTTCACCTCGGCTGCCCAGAACGTCTTTCTCACTCCGGAGCTCAAAAACAATACCCTCCAACTGCTCGATCCGCAGATTCCAAAACGAGAAGTTATTTTATTTATGTCCTCTCGGTGGCAACGTTGGCGATTTGTTTTTGTATGTCGCCAGCATTTCTTGAATGTCCGCAAATTTTCCATACTGTCTTGTCTTTCGTAACTGTTGTCCATGTTGTTTTTGTCTCAGCTTCTTCTTGTCCTGTCGATGCTTATTTTTCTCGATTCTGGGCTAAGGGGCATCATCACTGACGGAAGAAGAAGAAGACGAAAGGCTGTTTACGTTTCTGGGGAGTGTTTGCTCGATGGCGCATCCATGACACAGCCCCTACACAGTCTTTGCTATTTTTTAAATGTCACCCCGCTCAGTAGCATCCAACACCAAACTTGGTCGCACTTCTCTCTCCACCACTCCCCCCTTCGTCCCCCCAGAGCTCGATGATTATTGATAGATGATTATTGATAGAATTATCCCAGTTCCCCGCCCCGCCCACAGGTTATTACTCCCATAACATTCTTAGTCAATTTCTGCAAACTGTTCTGCCATCCGTGGAGCCTTCATGTTCGGTTACATCCCAGCATTTCTTTGCTTTTGCACAATACGCCCCCAAACACCAGACTATTAGTGTTACCAGGTATCTCCCCCAAAATCAACAGCAAAGAAAAAAATGTATGCACTAGCTATCTGCTGTGCTCAGGCTTGCTATTTTGGTAAGCTGTCTTTCGCTTATCCCTTTACTGTACAAAGCAGATGCTGTCAACACTGCGCTAATACATCAAAGTTCAGAAAATCGCTTTCATCTCACAGCTCCCGAAAACACGTCCGCTCCCGACGTGAGCGAAAGTCAGAGTCAATATCTTAATCAACAAGTCAAAAGCATTATTATTCAGTAATCGTAATTTTTTCAAAACAATTAACGAGCTTCTTTTGCCTTGACTTGCCAGATCTTTACCTGTAGTTGTGAAACTAAGCTTTGTAGAAAAACAGATTCCTAGATATTTATATACATTAATCACAGGCATGACTTTTCCATTGTACAGCCATTTATCATGAGCAGCTAAATAACCACCTTTTCTGAATACAACAACATTACTCTTATTCAAATTAACCTTAAGATCAAGTACTGTTGCAGCACTGCTTAAGCTATTCAGCTGCTGTTGTAAGCCTACAACAGTTTCAGATAGCAGGATGACATCATCAGCAAGCAGAAGAATAAACAATTCTGTGAAATCTTGGGGGAAAGTAGCACCATGTTTACCTTATGACTTCTATGGCTAGCTCATTAATGAAAACAGAAAACAAAAGAGGGCTACATGCATCACCCTGTTTGACTCCAGTGGTGCAGTATATTATGTTCGTAAGCTTAGATCCACATCTTATTCTGCTTTTGACATTCTGATACATAGCTCTCAAACAACGTAATAATTTACCCTTCACACCATTTTTCAGGAGGATAGGCCAGAACAAGCTTCTATTAACAGAATCAAATGCCTTTTCAAAGTCAATAAATGCTACATAGAGCTTACGGTTATGAGCAAACTGTTTCTGAATAAATGGAAGCATAGTAAACATATGATCTATAGTGGAATACCTTTTCTTAAAACCAGCTTGGTATTCACCTGTAATGTTGTTTCTCTTAACCCATTCCTGTAACCTATTATTAATGATGATACTGTACAGCTTACTACTTATATCACTAAGAGAGATTCCCCTGTAGTTATTAGGGTTGTCAACATCACCTTTTTGTGTAATGTTATAATGATAGATTCAGTCCAGTTATCTGGATAAAGACCATTATCAAAGACTTTGTGGAATAATTTTAGCAGAAAAAGCACATTTTCTCCACCATGTTTTAGTAATTCTCCAATGATTTGAACAGGGCTAGCTGCTTTATCATGTTTAAGTTTTATAAGTGCCAATAATATTTCATCTTTAGATATGGGACGATCAAAATCCTCCTCAATTTCTTCATAGTCACCATCAGAGTTCATGGAGTTGTCTACTGAGTCTTTCTCTAGCACGGTTTTAAATTGCTGCAACCATTTGTCGATAGATATATTATTCTTTGGCTGACTCTTTCTAAATGAAGCATTTTTAATATTTTTCTAGAAAGAACTTAGAATTG
>JAQIHA010000787.1:0-13162 GCA_028751875.1 Rapana venosa
AATGGTTGTGTTTTTTTGGCGATTTTTGCCAGGAGTATGCTTGCTGTTCAGTCATCACTGGTTAAAAAATGAGGGTTCGTTACGGCATCTTCTTCAAGTGCAGCAGTGGTGCGTTTTTCCCTCCTTTTTTGTTGGAAGGACCTGGGATGGGGGGGCCCTTCAGTCTGTCCGTTTAAATTTGAGTCTGGTGTTCTTTGTCTTTTGATCTTCTTCAATGGACTCTAAAGTTCAGGAGCACGAGGTCATGATCGTTGCCCATGTCTGCACCTGGGAATGTCCTCGTCTTGGCTCTGTTGATGCCAGATCGAAACCGATTCTGCACAATGATGTAGTCAATCTGGTTGTGATGGATCCCATTGGGTGCATGCCATGTCCAGCGTCGGGATGCCTTGTGTTCTCCAAGGGTATTGGCAAATTCCAGTAGTCAGAGTCCTCGCTCATTGGTGATCGCATTATAATAATGATAATAATAATAATAATAATAATAATAATAATAATAATAATAATATATGGAATTTATATAGCGCTGAATCTTGTATAAAACAAACAAATCGAAGCGCTTGCACTCAATCATTTACAGGCATGCAACTCTCCTTAAACATAATGAACATCAGATTTCAAAACCATGCGCGCGCATGCATGCACGCACACACACGCACACACACACACACCCCACACCACTCGGAACAACACTTTGAAGGTGAAAGATGCTGTTTGAAAATTAGGGATAGAAAATTGGGGAAAGTTCAGGTGGGAAAATAAGTGTGTTTTGAGGCTGGATTTGAAGATATCAAGTGAAGGTTTTTGGCGAAGTGAAAGAGGGAGGTCATTCCAGGTGGATGGACCAGAAACAGAGAAGGAGCGGCGGCCACAGGGGTTTTGTTTGAATCTGGGTGTTTGAAAGCACAAAGTATCTGCGCTGAACGAAGGGAATGGGATGGAGTGTACAGATGAAGACAGTTACAGAGAAAAGGGGGTTGCAGTTTTGTGGAGACATTTGGAACAGAGGGTATTGTTTTTATACTCCAGTCTTTGTGAGACAGGCAGCCGTGAAGAGATCGCGAAGAGGAGTGATGTGTTCAGATTCTTTTTTTCTTAGGACCAGTCGAGCTGCAAGTTTGTTATGCGTTGAAGAGAGTGGATAGATGATGCGGTAGGCCAGCCCAAAAAAGAATTACAGTAGTCTAAACGTGAAAGAATGAGAGATGTGACGAGCTTGGAAGTTGCATCAGTGGACAGATTACTTTCGAATCCCCCTTATGCGCCGTAATTGATAGTAGCAAGACTGGCAGTCTGGGTGATGAATTTGTTCATGAGAGTGTGTTGTCAAGAACTCTCCTAAATACTTCACAGAATTGGACAAAGGAACTGACATATTTGCCGAATTCTATTGAAGTTTTTGCGATAGAGGAAAGTTTATGTTGGGTCCCTATGAGCATGGCTTCGGTTTTATCGGCATTAAGTTGTAACTTGTTCTGAGTCATCCAATTTTGAATGTCTTGAAGGCAGTAGGACATATTTGTCAGGAGGGAAGGCAAGTTTTCAACAGTATCACTGCACTGGAACTGAGTATCATCGGCATAGAAATGATGATCAATATGGTGGTTGTTTATTATATGTGAGAGTAGAGCAGTGTAGAGAGTAAAGAGAACAGGGCCCAGGACTGATCCCTGCGGGACTCCACATTCCATTATGACAGGTTTTGATTGAATTTTGTTTACAACAGCTTTCTGGAACCTGTCTGTGAGGTATGAAGTAAACCAGGTGAGGGCTGTGCCGTTAATACAAACGTATTTTGGAGGCGAGAAAGAAGAATTGAGTGATCTATGGTATCAAAGGCTGCAGATAAGTCAAGAAGAGTGAGGAGGGAGATTTTTCCTGCATCAGAAGCAAGTAGAAGTGTATCTAAAGTGTGGACTAGGGTGGTTTCGGTGCTGTGGTTGTGGCGATAGGCAGATTGAAAAGTGGGAAGGAGATCATTGGAATGAAGGTGACTGTTAAGCTGATTTAGAACGACTTTTTCTAGTACTTTAGAGACAAAGGGTAAGTTTGAGACAGGCCTATAATTCTTCAGAATGTTGGGATCGAGGACGCCTTGGAAGACCACACAGGCACAGTCAGTATTGGGGGGCGAACAATCACCAACCTCAGGTTTGCCGATGACATTGACGGTCTGGCAGGGAATGAAGAGGAACTGGCCAACCTAGTGAAGCAACTGGACGAAATATCCTCACGATACGGCATGGAAATCAGCGCCGGGAAAACCAAGCTCATGTCAAACAGTGCCCAGCCAATCACCACTAAGATCACTCTCAGCAGAAAAGAAACTGGAGACTGTTGACCATTTCAAGTAGCTTGGAGCATCATAAGTGAGGAAGGATCGAAGACCAAATCTAGCAAGAGCGGCACAAACAGCAGCAGCAATGGCAAGACTGAAGACCATATGGAGAGACAGAAACATCCTCTCAGAACCAAGGTAAAGTTACTAAACGTGCTAGTCACCTCAATCATGCTTTACGCATGTGAGGCATGGACACTGAACGCAGACCTACAAAGGAGGATCCAAGCAGTAGAAATGAGATGCCTCAAAAGGCCCCTTTGGGCATCTCATACAAGGACCTGTCACCAACAATGAAGTCCGCAGGAAGATCACCCAACAAGTGCGGGACAATGAAGCCCTACTGAGCCCCGGCGAAAAAGGGAAACTCAGATGGTATGCGCACGTAACATGCTCAGAAGGACTTGCAAAGACTATCCTGCAAGGAACATTCCAGGGGAAGAGAAGACGGGGCAGACAGAGGAGAAAGTGGGCCGACGACATCCCTGATTGAACAGGGAAGGACTTCAGTGTCACCCAGGCACTTGCCCATGACCGGGCTAAGTGGAGCCAGCTGGTCCACCGTTCGTCCACCATGCAGCGCCCCTACGACCCTGGCGGGTTACAGGACCAGTGAACAGTGTACTGTAGAACAAGGCATTTTCTTGACTTTACCTCTTGAAAAAAACAAACTTTTGTTTTTTCTACATTTATATTACGTTTCCACTAATAACAATAGTTACACATTGCATTGATAGCTTTCTGCTGGTCTTCTTTTGGCTCGGCACAAATTGCCGTATCATCTGCATACAATAAAAATATTTTCAGCAAAACGATTATCCTTTTCTCTTTCCCATCCTAGTTTCCTGGCTTCCTTTGCCATTGTTGATAAACCTTTTATTTTTTCCATAATGAAGGTTTGCATATTATTCAAGTACAAAGCAAAGAGTAAGGTGACAAGTTTTTACTCTGACAATCTCAGTTGAGGTTTGAAAAAAATCAGGACACTCATCCCCTCCGCTAACACATGATTTAGCTTTAGAGTAGATATCTTTGATAACCTTTAATATGTTTCCATTACCCCATGATCAACAGTTTCCCCGCCACAGATCAACTCTTTTTAAAAATGGTCGACCCATTTTCAAATCTAAAAAAAGGGCAATAGAGTCTTTCCCCTTTTGGCAAGAAAGCATAAATAAGCAATGAAGTGCAAAAAAGTGTTTCAGGGTAAAAAATTTTCCGTCTAAAACCTCCCGTTCTTGTCTTGCATTCATTAAAATTTTTGGGAATTTGGGGTTGTTAATTACAGTTTAGCGTAAAAAAATTGAAATGCACGCACCTTAACATTACACGCACAAAAGGTTGTGGCCCTTTGGCGGGAAATTGGGTTTTGGGGGCTGTTGAAGGCGGGGGCATTTTTGAGATGAAAGAGGAGGGAAACAGTTGGTTTTAAAATAAAATATGTCTTGAGGCTAGTTTTAAAATGTGGATAAGTAGGTTTGGTCGAAGGGGAGAGGGGGGGTGTTCGGGATGGATGGACAAAAATAGAGAAAGGGCAAAGCCCAACAGGGGAAAGGGGGTTAAAATCTAAGTAAAGCACAAGGTATCTGCAGAGAGCGGAGAGAAGGAAAAGGAGGGTTTAAAGGGGGAAGCATTCCCCGAGATGGAGGGTGCAGTTTTGTGGAGACTTTTGAAAACAGAGGGTTGATTTTATATTTTTCTCTCTTTTTTGGAACGGGGAAAACAAGTGGAGAAATCGCAGGAGGAGTAAGTGTTCGATTTTTCTTTTTGAGGACTAGTCGGGCTGCTTTTATGTTTTTTTATTCTTTAAAGGGGATTGAATAAATGATGCTGGCGACCAGCAAAAATGAGAATTGAAATTTGGCCCTACCTGAGAGAATGAGAGACCCCAACAAGTTTTGGGTGTTGCATCAGTGGACAGGTTTCTTCGGAATTGCATAATTTCGCCGTAATTGATTTGTAGACGGGCTGGCAGGCTGGGTGATGAATTTTTTCATTTGACAGTGTTTTTGTTGATAACGATTCCTACCTACTTAACAGGGGATGGACCCATGTATTGCCGGTTTACTGAAGTTGTTGTAAAAGGAAAGAGGGTTTTCGTTTGGGCCCCCACAAACATGGCTTCGGTTTTTTTTTGCGTTTAACTGTAAAATTTTTTTTGTATCATTTCCCGTTTAGAATCTTGAAAACATTTGGCCATATTTTTTTCCAAGGGAAAGGGAAAATTTTTGGTTTTCATATTTGAATTGAGAGTCATTGCGTAAAAATTATAGTTGTATGATGACGGTTTATTTTTTTGGGGTTGTGGGCGTTAAAAGGGGTTTAAAAAAAAAAAGGCCCAAGGGCTGATCCCTGGGGAACCCCAAAAATTTTAGTTTGGGAGGATGGCTTTTTATTTGTTATGGGACAGTTGGAATCGGTCAGTGGGGGTATTTAAATGAACCAAAGGAAAAGGGGCTGTTTCCAAATAACACCCAAAGTATTTTTTAAGACGGGAGGGGAAAAATTTTAATTGTCAATAGTTTCCCAAAAGGGTGGATAAGTCGGGGTAGGTTTAGGAAAAAAAGGGAGATTTTCCCCCAAATCAGAAGAAGTGAAGTGTATTTAAAGGGCTGGGGGGTAAAGGGATTTTTAGTGCTATGGTTTTACGCAATAGGGAGAATGAAATTTAGGGGAACATAAAGCAAAGGGGTTTCGGTTCCTGAGGGAGGGGAAAACCATAGTTATTATGGGGGTGGGGTAGTGGACCGGAATTTTTTGGAAGGAAGGCAATTAAAAGGGCCAAAGAAGCACAGTCAGGTAAACCAAAATTATAATCGCGAAAATTTTGAACAAAAACCCGTGGGTTATAAAAAAATAAAGGATGAAAAGGAAAAAATTCCCACCAATTAACGGGGGGAAAAAAGACGAGATGCAAAAATTTGGGAAAAGGGAAGAGAAAAAACCCCCCCAAAAACGGGCCCAACCAACCCAAAGTTTTGACAAACCAGGAGATAAATTAGAAAGGGGGGCCAAAAATTTTTGTCTTAAATGGGGCCCCCTTTTTGGTGTCCTTTTGGAAAATTTATGTCTTGTAACTTAATTGATGATGCTTTATTGGGTTTTGATTTCAGCTTTATAGTGAGTTTGGGGGAGCTGAAACCTGGAAATTAGTTTGCATGGGTGCCTGATTTTATATGGGACGTTAATGGTAGTAGTATTAAAAGAACGAGGGTTTTGTTGCAAAACCAAGTTGAAGCGTGTTGAAATTTTAGGCAAGGCCCCGTAGTAGGGTAGTGCTTTATGAAAAGAGATTTTTCCCAATCCAGGTGAATTTTAGGTCGATAGGAGTTCTTTAGTTTGCGTTTTGGCCCGAATAATTCAGTACGTTGGGAGGAGGTGTAGTCCTCTTGATTTTTTTTTGGGACCTTAGAATTTGGGTTGCTTGGAAGGATTCCTTGTTACGTAAATTTTATTTTTGGGTTTCCATTTATGACGTGTTCTTGGGAAAAGTAACTTGGGGCTTCTTGGGTGATTTTTTTGGGTTAGCTTCCCCAATTGAAGTGGAAAGTTCTATGGTACCTTTCGTGGAAATTAACCTGTAAAACCATTTTTGAAGATTTATAAAAAATTAAACCAACACAAACACAAACCCCAAAAACACCCAAACCCAAACCCCCGGGTTGAGGTTGAAGGGAATGAAGGAATGGCATGGAAGAATCTATTAGTAGGATGGAAAAGCGAAAAAACAATCATGTTTTAAACATGACCCAAACACTGATATTTCAGAAAATGGAGTTTTGCATTTAAGTAGCGGAAAAAAAAATAAGTAAATCGAAACCAAATTTGAAGAGACAAACAGCAGAGCAATGCAAACTGAAACCATTGGAAAAGAAAAAATTTAGACCAAGGTAAAAAAAATAAAACCTCAATCAACTTTACAGTTTAGGAAGGTTTAATGCAATAAAAAGGACAGCAGTAAAGATCCCAGGCTCCTTGGCATTCCCTAAGGCCTGTCCCAACCATGAGCGCAGTTCCCAACAAGTGCCGGGTGGGAAAAAGAGACCCGGGGAAAATAGAGGAACGAGGATGGGAAGTAAATTTCAAGACTTTAAAGTATTGAAGGAATTGAGGGGAAAAACGGGGCGCAAAAAAAACCCCCCCACCTTTTTAAAAGGGGTTCAGGGACCCCGGACTTGCCCCCAAAAACCCAAAAATCTTTTTTTAAATTTTTTTAAAGGGGGGGAAAAAAGGGGCCCCTTTTTTAGGGGTGTTTTTGGGGGGGTTTGTCCCCCAAATTAAAGGGGAAAGGTTTATGGGGGTTTTTAGGGAACTTTCCCCCGACCCCAATTTTTAAACCCTTTTTCCTTTGGGGAAAAAAAAGCGCTTGGGGGCGAAAAAAATTTTTGGGTTTTTTTAAAAAAAAAAAAAAAAACCCAAAAAAAGAACCGAAATTCTAGTTTGGATGGAATTAGGCGAGGAAACAATCTTGTAAAAGTAGAAAAAAGAACTTCACAGAAAGAATGGATTTTTTAACAAAGTAGTTTGGGGTTAATAGAGTCGAAGATCTAGAAGAGCGAACAAACAGAACCTCAAACTAAAACCATTGGGGAAAAGAAAATTTCAGAACGGTTAAAATTTAAGGAGTCCTAAAAATGTTTCATGAATAGGCAAGGACATGAATTCCCGATCAAAGGAAAAACATAGGAAAGGTCCCAAAACTCCTTGGAAATTTAAAGGCAATTAAACCCCAGGAAAACCGCAAAGATCACCAAATTGGGGATTGGAAGACCTACTGGCGGCTGAAAAAAGGAGTTTGGTCCCGTAACATGCAAAGGACGCAAAGAAATGAAGGAACTCGGGGGGAAAAGAAACGGGGCGAAAGTAGTTTGGGGATTGAAACAGGTTCGTTCAACCAACACTTCCCATACCGGGCCGTGAACCACTGTTCCCGTTGTCCACCAAGGCCCCCCCCCTTTTTAAAACATAAAATTTTGTTTGAAAGGTTTTTGACTTTAACCCAAAAAAAAAACTTTTGTTTTTTCTATATTCTCTTTAAAAAATTAAATTGATTGAAGTTTGCCGTCCTTTGGACACAAAAGGGGGAAAATCTGCTTCAATAAAAAATTTAAACAAAAGATACTTTTTTCCAAAAGCCGCCCAGGAAAAATTATTTTTTTTCCCCCGATCCCATTTAAAAAGGGCCGCATTTTTTTTTCAAAACAAAAGGCGGGCACGGAAAACCATCAAAATAAAAGTGAAAAATTCAGTTAAAAAACTCTAACCCTGTGTTTTGTTTGATCATGGGATTTTGTGGGTGTATTACAGGTTAACAAATTTAATGGCACCCTTAAATACCCACCATGGGACTTTGCATAATGGTGCTTTAAGTAGGGGAAATTTTGGTTAAAAGGAAAACGTTTGGTTTGTTGTTTTTATTAGTAGATTTAAACAGGGGGGTAAATAGCTTTTGTGAAGAGAGGGGAAAGGGGGTCTTCCCGTAAAACCAAAAGGAAACATCAACAAATGGTTTGGTAATTAGTATAAGACAAGGGTCTGGCAAAACAAGAAAACAGGGAAAAAATTCAACAAGATAGGTTTAGTTTTGGGGGAAAGAACGAGGAAAGATCAAATTTTTTCCCCATAAACACAACACTTTCCCTTTCCCACCCGTTTCCTGTGAAACCCACTTTTTTCAAAGCATGTCCCACAAGGAAGATTTCCCAAAAAAAAAAAACTCCACAAATCACCACACCATTTTTAGTTTTGAAATGGGGGCTGACTTTAACGGCCACACACACAGATGCTCTCTCTTAGAAATGATGGCGGTCAATATTCCGGGAACTGTACAAAAGGCATTCCAAAAATTTGATAGGAATTTCAAGACGTTCCCCCTAAGAACTTGTACCAAAGAGGGGTCTAAGAAAAATGCTGCTGTGCAATGAAAAAGTTAGAGACATACAGAAGACAAACATGAAGTCACAAAGGCAGACAAAACGGGACAGAAATTCATTTTGTCTTTCAGCCCCTGGCGATAGAAGACCAGCATGTTGATGATGTTGGCTGGCAGACCCAGCGGGACAGGGCACGGGTTTATAATCACACATCTACCACTTTAGAATCAGTCTGTAGTCTCCACGATAACCAATGCTATCTGAATCCCCTGTGGTTGTGGTGTACAAGTGGGGGTTTTGTGTGGCAGGGACACCAGTTACGTAGTCTGGGTTATGCATTGCAGAGCTGGTCATCCACTTTAAAGCAACTTCATCTGTCACTGGGCTGATCATTCTGCCATAAAGCATAGTACGCCAAGATTGTTGTTCAAAATGCCTGAAACACGGTGTTTCTGTTGTTTGTTTGTTTATTTATTTATAGAAAAGATCAGGGTGCAAGTTATTTAGCTTTGTGATGTTCAGGCACTTGTGGTTAGGGGGTTCTAAGTTAAAACCTTCCTAGGCAAACTTCACAAGCTGCTCGTGGTGCTACATCAGTAGACAGAGCAAAGTCTCTGTTGCTATCACCACACCCCAAAGACAACCCCAAATACCCAGAGCAGTTAGCAAAAAAGCATTATCTCTAGATTGGCCTGAAAACAAGAACATACAGAAAAGCCAACAAAACACTTAAGAACAATTACAGTGACATATATCTTGTTTGCAGTTTTCTGTGACGACAAATTGCATACGAGATAATGCATTAAGTAGAGAACTACCCCAGGCAAACATGCAAGTATTTAAAATCATGTTAACTAAAATAAACTTAAAGCACACTCACTCACTCACTCAGTCCCATGTCCCAAAGGACGTAGGGGGCACATGAGAGAAGACGCAACAGAGATCGTTTTTCATGCTTCACGATCCTGTGTGGCTA
Organism: Rapana venosa; assembly: GCA_028751875.1. Classification (NCBI taxonomy): domain Eukaryota; kingdom Metazoa; phylum Mollusca; class Gastropoda; order Neogastropoda; family Muricidae; genus Rapana; species Rapana venosa. The sequence continues at coordinate 9,188 of JAQIHA010000787.1, forward strand.
TTAGGTGTTGCAAGGGTTGGGCGGTTCAGTCTTTGATGTTGTCAACTCATGATTTCTTTTGGCGGCCTCTTCTTCTCTTGCCTTCGACTGTTCCTTGCAAGATGGTTTTTTGCTAAGGTGTTGTGTCTTGTGGTGTGGTGTTCTCCTCTTTATGGTAGAGAGCAGAGGTTCTTGGGGGCCCACACGCTTTTTGATTTCTTCTTTCACATAGTTGTTGGTCTTGTGTTCTTTGTATGATATTTTGACGAGTCTTCTGTGGCACTTGTTCTCGAATGCTTGGATTCTCCTCTCTAGCTTTGCTGACAAAGTCCATGATTCACAGCCATATAGGAAGATTGATATCATGAGGATTTGTGAGGTGATATTTGGTGCAGAAGTGATGTTGTTGCTTTGATTATCCTTCGGTTGGCTAGAGCGATGTTGCTGTTTGCAATGCAGCTTTCACTTCATTGTTTGATGTCCCATCTTTTGTTAGGATGGACCCAAAGTATTTAAATTTTTTAAAAAAACAAAACAAAAAGCCAAAGGACACACTTCCTCAACGCATGCACACACACTTTACACACACGCGCGCGAACGCACGCATGGACACACGCAGGATGCACCCACACAAACACCCCAAAACGCTGCGGGAAACAACAAACGGGATAAATTCAATTCTTTAACTAAACCCAGTACCAACAGCAACTGTAAACCGCTGTTCGGCAGGAAGGAGCAGCTACAGTAACCTAGCAAGCAAAGCCATAACAAACTGCAAGGCATTTTCAAAACTTTTCCCATTCCCCTTTCAAATACTGCAACCCCAGTGAAGGTCAAGTGTTAAGTGCGGCAGTCAGTTGTGCAAAAAAAACAAATGGCATGTTCATGAAATCCCGGACAATCTGCCTTTTGGTGGGGATAGAAATTTTCGATCTTTGCGTTTCGTCAGCTGACACCCTTCATAACTTGACATGGGCGAAGGGAAATGTGGAATCAAATTTACCGCGTCCCCCTAAAAACATCCACCCCCCCCCCTTTCCACACACACACACACAACCCCAAAACACACACAACACAAAACACACACACACAACACAACACACAAACACACACACAACTACATACATACATACATGCATACTACATACAATAGAAAACATACATACATAGGGATACATGCATACATACATACATACATACACACAACACAATACATACATACATCCATGCATGCATAATACATCATACATCACAAGCACACATGACAAACAAGTGCGCGCGCACGTGCTTGAAAGCTCAAGAGAGAGAGAGAGAGAGGGGAGAAGAGAGGAGAGAGAGAGAGTGAGAGAGAGAGAGAGAGAGAGAGGGAGAGAGAGAGAGAGAGAGAGAGAGAGAGAGAGATCTTGACTCATCTTTTTTAAAACTTTAGTTTAGAAAATAAAAATAACTTGATGCAAAAAAATCAATATCGGTACAATTAGTTCACTTAGAACAAAGGTTTCCCAAACATCGGCCTAGATACTTCCGATGCTTTTGTCTGTCTGTCTGTCTGTCTGTCTGTAAAGTATGTATGTATGTATGTATGTATTTGTGTATGCATGTATGTATGCATGCATGTCTGTATGTATGTATGTATGTATGTCTGAATATATGTATGTATGTATGTTTATATGTCTGTCTGTCTCTCTGCCTGTCTGTCTGTATGTATGTATGTATTTTGTATGTATGTATTGTGTCTATGTGTATGTATGTTTGTATGTATTTTTATTTTGTATGTATGCATGTATGTATGTGTTTGTGTATGTATGTATTTATGTATGCATGTTGGTATTTTGCATGTATCTATGTATATAGTGTGTATGTATGTATGTATGTTTGCATGCATGTATGTTGTGTTTGTGTATGTATGTATGCATGTATGTATGTGTTGTGTATGTATGTATGGTATGTAAGTATGTATGGATGGAGGATGGATGGGTGGATGGATGATGGATGGATGATGGATGATGCATGTATGTATTTTATGTATGTATGTATGTGTGTATATATTTTATGTATGTATGTCTGTATGTCTGTATGTCTGTTTTTTCTGTCTGTATGTATGTATGTTGTGTGTATGTCTGTCTGTCTGTCTGTTTAAATACCCCTTGAAATACACACACACACACGCGCGCGCGCGCGCACACACCACACACACGCACACATGTATATTTATTAATGTATATATATATATATATATTAATATAAGAGAGGAGAGAGAGAGAGAGAGAGAGGGGGGAGGGAGGGAGAGAGAGAGAAAATTCAAAACAAACAGAAAAAACCCGACAGACAGGCCAGGCCAAAAAGGAGCGTGGAGATTGGGTTCAGAGGGTTAAAAAAACCAATGAGAAAGAAAGTAGATAAGCATAATAAAAATTACACACCCCAATATCAACAACAACAGTTCCATAACGACAATGTTTAAGTTTTACAAAACAAAAAAAAAAACGACACACAGTACCACACACCCAAAACGAACACACAGTAACACGACACGACACACGGATACACACAAACACACACACCACGTCCCCACCGCGCACACCACGCACAACACACACCACCCCCTTCCCAAAACCCCCACACACCCCGTCCATACATAGGTAAAACACCCCAAGGGAAAAGGCCCCCCACAAACCCACCAGTTTTCCCCCCTCAAAGCATCAGAAAGATGGCGGTGGTATTCACCCCCGACCCAAAACTAATGTGCAAGGAATTAGTAGGTCACCTGGGAAACTGTGTTACAGCGTTAGAGGAACGGATTAGTGTGGCAAAGTTCTGACAGTGATTGTATTTCCTTTAAGGGATCCCCCCCCCTCCTCCCTCCTCTTCCTCCTCAAGAAAGAGATGCTGTTGAAGTCGGAGATAGGTGCCAGTGTGATGTCAACGCAACAGCGGTCAGGGATGGACCTCTGTCACCAGTTTGCTATTGCATTTTTAGATAGAAACGGATATTTAATGAGTCAGAGAGACGATGCGCGTTACTGTGATTCCTAGATAGAAACTGAGACAGAATGCATATTTCAGTAGCCCGGGAGATGCTGAGCGTAAAATGATGCAGTAACAAAATCAACGACAAAAACCCCAAGCGATGACGATGACAATAACAACAAAAGAACAGTATTTGAACCAACTGCCACATAACATACTTATCTGAAGAAATCTATTTTAAATGTTTCAATCACGCGAGAAAAAAAATCATTCACATTAGGTAGCTTAAAAGTTTGGACGCTGCTCTTGTAGCAAAAGCGCTCTCCCGGGGAGAGAAACCCCAAGTTCAGGCGAGGAATCTGCCCTGACTTAAAGTGGTATACAGTCAATTTAGGATTACCAAGTAAGTTGTTTGTGTTTTTTCTGGTAAGTTCCTGTTTGTTTCCATTTCGTTCTGTATGCTGGCAAAAAACAGCTTTTCAAAGATAAAGTGAATAGAGTTTTATGTATTGTACATTTAAAATGCCATGCTTAAAATAAAAAAATAGAACTTTCTGAAAAAGATCTCTTCTCTTCACCCCCCTCTCTTTCTCTCCTAAGTTTATCCTAAGTTTTTTCCTGGGTGATTTCAATAACTGTTCCCTTACTAAAATACAGAAACTATGACAGTATGTGACTGCCCTAACGAGGAAACAAGACCCTAGACTTGTGCTATGGGACTGTAGCAGGGGCCTATAGATCGTTGCCTTTGCCTCCCCGGGATCGTTTGACCCAAAACTGCTTTCTTCTTGCACCCATGTACCAGTCAGTGTTTCAGCGCTTCAGCCCATAGTCAGGACCACAAAAAATGGACTGCTGATAGTATAGCTAGTCTGCAAGGGCTTGATTGCATGACTGGGGTATGTTTTATAATGTGCGTTCGATTGAATGAGCTCACGATGTATTTGTTTTTATATTTCATTTTGGTTAGTTGTGTATTCCAACTAAAGGGGTAACCATTTACCCCCAAAAAACAAGCTTGGATTA
>JAQIHA010000788.1:0-13153 GCA_028751875.1 Rapana venosa
TGGGACTTGCAAAAATCAACAAACTCCGGGATACAAATCCATACCTGTACATTCCCTCAATTTTATAAAGCCTTATTCATAATAAATAAAAAACCCATAACCCCCAAAAAACCCGAAAAAACCAAACAAGGACTTTATTTAACCCAAGAAAAAAAAAAAACAACCACAACACAAACACCCTCCCCCCCCCCCCCACTCACAACTCCACCAACACACCACACACACAACACACACACCAACAAACGTTTAAACAATTTTCCCCAAAAATACACCTTTTTCGGGGGTTGCACGCATAAAAAATACAAACAGAGTTCAAAGCCCTCCCCCAAAAAAATTTTAACAGAAAATTAAAAGGGTTTTTGGTTTTGGTACCTTTTTTTAAAGTAAGGGGCCTTTCTTTTTATATTTCGGGGTTTCGTTCCCATAACTTTTTCCATTTTTAAACAAAGCTCCCGTCGGTTTTTGGTGGGGATAACAAACTCTTTTTTACAAACGTTTTAACGGGCCCTACAAAGTTGGGGGCTATTTATTCAAAATCTTATACATAATCACCTTTTTTTAAAGAGAAAAATGTAAAAAAAAGGAAAAGTTAACTCTTTTAGCTATTATTTTTCAAGGGAAGTATTTAAAATTAATTGGAGAACTTTTATATCCTCTCAAGTTGTCGAAACATTTTTACTTCCCAAACCCCCGCATGTAGGGGCTAATAAAATTTGGTTTTATATAAGCGTAGAAGAATGGGTTTTCGAGTATGCTGATAAAGGGGAAATGTTTATTCGATTAAGTTGGAATGCTTCTTAGATTTTTTTTAAAATACTAAAAAAATACAACCATGACAATTTTATTACAATTTAACCAAATAGTTTATATGACTGACTTTTTAAATTACTTTACGTAAATCTTTTTTCCCTTTTATTTGGTTTTAAAAGTTTTTGGCCTTTTGTCTTGTTGCAAAAACCCAAAAATTTTAAATTTAGGGGGATGGGAGCCAGTGTTGACTTGTCCATGCTGCTGATTGTTTAAGTCCTTTTGCAAAATTTTACCTACAGATTTACTCAGATCCGCTGTTTTTGGTAGTGTCGGGGAAAAAGGTTACAAGTAGAAGAAACAGGGAGAAAAAGACATTGATTATTTTAAAAGAAATCCCTGCACAGAACCTTGAGGTTTTACCATATTCACGGAAAAAGGGGCGACTAAAGAATCTTGGATAACAGTTTGTCTTCTTTTATAAAGAAAAGGGGTAATTATTTTTATGAGTCGCGCAAAAACCATACATAGCCAGTTTCTTTCTAGGGGGTTGTGATCAATACACAAATCCCTTGGGCAAAGCTACAAAAAATTGCCCAGTTAATTTTATTTTTAAAATTTTTAAATGCCATTCTCTAGATGTTCTGAGTGCATATGACACGATGATTTTTCTCTAAAGCCACTTTGATTAGGATGAAATAAAGAGAGAGAGAAGAAAAGGGGGATTAGAGAGAGAAGAAGAGGAGAAGAGAGAAGAGGAGAGAAAAGGAGAAGAGGAGAAGAAAAATTGGGCTTTCTTTTTCACACAAACACACATTGTATAACTTTTTCTTTTTTCTCCTTCTTCTAAAATCCTTCCAACAGGCTTTTAAAATTAAATTTCTCTCTTTTCCGATGTGGGGACGACGCCCCGCTTCTCAGGAGCATAACACGCCAACGCTTTTTTCGCCATTAGCAGAAGTAGCGGGTCAGCGTCAACTACGTAAAAAAAAGAATCCCCTCGGGGATTAACACAAAAGGATCTACCCCCCCCCCCCCCTTCCCCCTCAGGCCCTTGGATGGGGGATGTTAAACTTGGGCCTAAGCTGGGGTGGCGTGTGCAAACGCACCTTACAGAAGCTCTGGGGGTGCGGGGCTTGGGGCCCTGTGGGGGCCTGTTGTTCCTGTCAAATTATTGTTGTTGTTGTTGTCTTTTTTGGGGTGGCTCCAGAATAAGAAAGATGATTTCCCCACATGCCTACATCTGATAACTCCGCTGGGGGGTTATTAAACACCACAAACACAACAACAACCAAAACAAGACAACAATCCCCCAAACCCCCACGAACATCCTGCAGTAATGTTAAAAAGTTTTGCTTTCAGAATGTGAGAAACCCTGGAAAAGGGTTGCCCAAAAAATTTCCCCAACTCAAACCAGTTATTAAAGTGAAATGGTACATACGATTATTTTTTTCCCTTCTTCTTTTCGTGCCCCCTCTGGCCTCAACATCGACGATCATGGTCTCCATTTTCCCCGTTCTCGGGCCCCCTCATAGCCTTTGTTGTGCCCCTTTATTCGTTGCGAATTTGTTTAAGGGGCTGTGAATTTTGCGTTTTTCCTTCTCTTTTTTCCACAGATTTTGCCACTATAAAATTTTTCTAGTCCGTACCCTATTTTGGCCGAAAAATTTGGCGGGTTTCCGAGGGTTGAGAAGGGATCTCTTGTACCCCCCCATTTCCATCTTCGCATTGTTTTTCTTTTTGTTCCCGAGTTTTCATGATTCTCCGATGAACCCATTTCCTGCTTTTTGTCGCTGTTCTTGTCTTTGGTAGGGGTTTTTTCCCCACTCACATCCGACAGAAGAAGGGACCATAGAGGCTCAAAACATGGATCTTTGTTGAGGGTTATCTTATTTGTAAAAAGCATTTTTAGGTTTTAAAGTTGCTTAGATTTTACCCATTTTCTTCTTGATTTTTGTGTCACATTCCCTCCGGGGTGAAGTAAACCAAGGATTTAAAAATTTTACTTGTCTGATTCTCTCTCCTTAAGGCATTTGCAGGGTTTTAAAGGTTTTTTTGAGATCACCATCATTCGTTTTCTTTTCATTTAGCGTAATCCTTTTTTTTTCGCTTTCGTCGTTATGTTGTTAAATCTTTTTAGTTTTTTTTTCAGTCGGCGATAAGGCTGTTCATTGCAATCTCAGGGGTTGTTGATTTGTGGCCACCTACACTAAATTCCCTATTCTCAATATTTTGTAGAATTATTTCACTATATACTTTTAAAAAAAATCAGGGGAGAACACGCGCCCTGCCCCACCCCTGCGATTGGGCTTTTTGAGATGTTATTTTCGACTCAAGGCTGCCTCCTGTTCCCATATATTTTTGAGGACTCGAAGATTTTCCCCCCGATTATAAACCCTGCCCAAAAATCAAAAGTCGGAGTGTCGTATTTGCGAAGCTTTTGAGTATCAATTTAAACAAGGTACAGGGCTTTGGACCCGGGATCTTTCCTAAGTTTTCAATCGAAGATTGCATTTCTGGTTTCCTTTGTCTCCCTGAAACCAAAATTTGGTTCGAATTTCGGGGATTTATTTTCACTCTTCATAGTATCTAAAAAAAAATTTGGTGATGACCCTAGCTGATTTTACGATGTGGTCACATTACTGTACCCATTTTTAGGATCGCAATGTAGATGGATTTCATATCTGTCGGAATCTCTCCTGTTTTCATATATATTGTTTAGTAGTTTTGTGACCGCCTTAATTCCCACTTCATCCAGGGTGTTATAAATTCAGATGGGATATCATCGGGGTCCTGGCGCCTTACCATTTTCATCTTGCTGAGTGCTGTCTCACTTCGTTTTCCATGATTATGTGGCCTTTCTTCGTTGCTAATATGAGGGGTGGCCCTCTGTCGTCGTGGTATAACTCTTCGATGTATTCTGACCACCTGTTAAGAATATTTTCTTTTTCCATGAGTATATCTCCATCTCTCGACTTTATACAAACCTGTTTTGCATATGATTTCTTCCCTGTCACATCTTTTATTTTTCATGCATAAGTTTTCCATCAAAATTTGCATTCATTTCATTTTCCTTGCATGCATTTTGATCCATTCTTCCTTGGCTTCATTACACTTTTTCTATACCAGTTTGTCGAGTTCTTTATACTTCTTTTCATCTACTTTTGCCTTTCTCCGTTTTCCATTAGGTTTAAAATCTCGGAGCTCACCCACTTTTTATGTTCCTTTCTATTTATGACTGGTATATATTCTTTTGCTGCCTCGTGATGCTATCTTTCATCATCTGCCATTTTTCCTTGTAGTGGTGAGTTGATTTTAGGCCATCAATTTGTTTCCAACTTTGATCTTGTATTTTTTTTGATTTTTTCGTCAGTTTGTAGCATGTTCATTGCAGTTTTGTGTTCTTTTTGCTTTTGACAACTTTTCAATTTTAGTCGCATTGTCCCGATAAACTGGGACATGATCACTTCCACGTCTGCACCTGGCATGGATTACAAGTTTGTTATAGAGTTAGGGAAAGGGCGTTCTTGAATCAGGTTTGTAATCTATTATTTCCTGGTTCTGTCGCCAGGGCTTTTTCCAGTCCGCATTTCTTGGATGGTTTTCAAACCATGTGTTCATAACAGCCAGCTTTTGTTCCTTGCACCATTCCGTGAGCCGTCCCTCTTTCATTTCTCACTCCTATTCCAAATGGGCCCAAATGTGGTTTCATCTTTCCCTTTCCCACCTTTGAATTGAGGTCACCCCTTATTATTCTGATATCTTGAGACTTCAGTTGCTTCATTGCCTTTTTGATATTTTCATAAAACTCCTCAATTTCTGCGTCATCTTTATCAGCTGTTGGTGCTATACTTGTACTATTCCAATGTCGAAAGGTGTGCCCTTAAGTTTTACTATCGGACTCTGTCATTTTCAGCCCCGAAACCTTTGATGTCTTTGAGGGGTTTTTTGATCTAGAATCATGCCAACTCCTTTCTGGTTTTTGATCTCTCCTGAGTAAAGAATGGTGTAGTTTCGGATGTTATGCAGCCTGCTCTTTCCATCTCACTTCTGAAAGTCCTGTATATTGAGGTTCTTCTTCCATTTCTTGTTTGAGATTTCCAATTTTCCTTTTTGTAGCTAGTCCGTACGTTCCATGTACCCATTCTGAGAGGTTTTCTGATGCGGACAGTCGCTGGATGACGATCGAGGGTTACCTGTCGCACATAATCCCCTACCCAGCGAGGAACTTCCAGATAAACTGGAAGCCCCTTCACGCTGTTATCTGTATTCTGTTTCTTTTGTTACCTTACTTCTTTGCAGAAGTATACCTATAGTAGGCTTTCAATTACTTTTATAGGGCAGTGCTCGTACTGAGCGGTTGTTTTTTAGCCATTGTACTCATTTTCCATTATCATCGAAATAAAATAAATTTTAAAAAAAAAGGGCTCAAGGAGATATTAGTCATTATTTTTTAATAACAAATAATAGCGTCCCGTTCCTTAAACTCTAACTCGCTCTCTCTCTCTCTCTCTCTCGCTCACTCCCTATCCTCATCATCTCTCTCACCCTCCTCTCTCTCTCTCTCTCTCTCTCACACTCACACACACACACAACAACACACTAGCTAAGTTTAACGTAGTTCTGTAATCCCAGGAATGACCAGGATGCATATTGTCAGTGGAAGCGTTCGCCCTTTAACCACAAGTTCCGTGGATAAAAAAACCTCCTCTGGCAAACTTTTTTTATTACTATTAAACATAAGATTTGAAAATGATCCAATTTTTAAATAGATACTAATATTTTCATCATCTAATTATTATTATTATTATTATTTAGTGGTTTTTTTGTACCAATTCATTACTTCATCATCTCATTAAACCCAGAAACCAAAAACCAAAATCATGTGGTTTCCTCCTCGTGGACTTACAAGCTTGGTGACTCCTCCCCCCAAAAAAAAAAAGTAGCCCTGTCCCTAGAGACTATAAACCAAGTGACTCTGCAGAATACACTTGTCACACGTAAATCCGTTCGCTGTGAGAGTACCCCTGCTGTGGCTGGTGGAAGATTACAACGATTTACTAACTGCAATAAACAACGGACTGCATGTATCAAAGCATAGTGATACGCTATTACATCAGTATTTTTTTAACATAGAAAAAACTACAATTAAAACAATGACCAAAAACACTCACCACCAAACAGTGATATAAAAAATAAGACTGGCCCCCTTCCCAACACCACACACAACGCGCAGCACTCACACACACTCACATCAACATGCGAAAACAAGCACGTCTAAATACCCCCTTGTGCTAATCAAATGCTTACAAAATGACAAACAAGACACAAAATACGTCATGATATGTGCGTAATGTGTTCTACAAGCAAAAGACAGAAGAACGGCACGATCAACACCCTCCATGGCAATTTTTAAAAGAAAAATTAAGTCTACTAGACTAATCGTAGATCTACATCTCTTAATCTTACCAGTCGTCTAGTTTGTTGAGCACTTCTCAATTGCAAAGTAAAAACAACCATTCTGCAACTGGATATAAAATAACCAGGTCTGAAAAAAAACCCTTACCCCAGACACAACTACTAGCTGCTATACGGGATGGTCAGAAAGACGGGCTCCACAAGGGAAATTTCGGCTGGCCACCGACGGAACCCAGACTAACCAGTTCTATCTGACTCCCCATCACCGCCTGCCAACGAGGCAGAACCCTTCAACACATCGGCTCCCACTCCACCGAGCATAAGCAACCTCACTCCTGTAGTCCAAAGAGTCATGAATTCCAAGTTTTCAAGTAACAATAACCTAAAAAAAGAAAAAACCAGACTGACCCTGCCAGACTGTGACGCAAAAAACATCTGACGTCTCATCATGTAGTGCATAAGAACATTCGGCTCTTCCCTCTGTACTCCTTCTGCAAGACACGTTCTAAACGGCATTAATGGTCACAACTCCTAGGAGCAGTGCTGTATGGGTTCAGAGTGGAGAAAAAAAATCATATCAAATCAGTGACATTCCTCTTATTATGATAATGCCACAGCTATTAAAAAACCACATGCTGTAGTTTGTTCATTGTGGGGTCAATGATCTAAAATTTCAATCCCCAAGAAGCTAGCAAACACCTGTTTAAAATGTAAAAACAATTTTTCTTCTTTCCCAATACCAAAGTTTGTGATAAGCCAAAATGCCCCTGTGAAAAATCCCAGCCTATTCAAGGAAAAAAGAAACTGATCAATGCTATACAGCTTTCAAGTATATACCCAAGCAATGGTCATTTGCTCCATACATGAAAATATGTACAACACATCATCAGTTGAAAATTCACTCATCCTAAACTTCATGGTTCAAGTATTCTGCAAGAAACATTGGCAGCACTTTCATGCCTTTTGTGGGAACACCAAAGAGGAAACCCAACTAGGTTTCATCGCATGAACCATTTCCCACCCACCACCCTATGCCGTTGAAACCGCCAACAACACACCTCTCTCATAAGCCAGTTGACAGTACCAATCTGCAGCAGGACAGCCGCAAGTGAAGCAACGTTCGGTAAATAATAATGGTCGTATTGTTTGAACAATCACTTGGAATGGTATTCATTTTGTATTTAATACGTGCACCAAGCTGCACACAGAGAATAGACTCTGTAATCTCCGATCACATCAGCTGTTTTACCCTGATTTTGAACGGTTTTTGATTCCTTTTAGTTATTTGATGTATTTTTATTGTTTCTTTTCTCCGCTTTGTGGGTTAGTTTATTGAATAGTTATTTCGATCTATATATCTATCTATCTATCTTCTCTATCTTATCTGTACGTAAGTCTGACACCGTGTAGGCACCGCAATGACGCTGCTAACAGTTCCTTCAGTTCCTCTCTCCTGTTCTGCCTTGTCTCAGGTTTTGTTATTTTATCCTGTCCTTTCGCTGATGTTATCCTCCCAGCTCTTCTTGGTTGCCTCTTCTCTTCTCTTGACATGCATGCAAAACTGTCTTTGGTAATTACTGGATCTTGTGACATGCCCTTACCACTTATGTTTACGCTTTTTCCACGTTCTTTGAATTCTTTAGGGTCCAATGTATTCTGGATTCTGTTTAATGCACGCGTTCGTTTCGTATGTGGTCGTTGTAAGATGCCAAGATCTCCAAAGCATCTCATCTCCTCTGCCCTGTACGCTTCTCGCCAAATCGCAGTCAGGTCATGATTCTCAGTCATACAGAAATTTGGATATGACAGGACGCATTAGTCTGAGCTTGGAGATTATGAATATTCTTGATCTCACAAAGGTGTTTAGTTTTGACAAAGCTTTATTGTCTGTGCCGAGTCCTGCATACTACGTCTGCTTGGATCCCTGGACGATACAATGGCTCCCAGTACTAGAAGCTTTGAACTGTTTCCAGGCTTTCTGTCATTAACCATGATATCAGTGGCTAATGCCGTTGTGGTATTAGTCCCCATAGTGTTTGGTCCATCTCTGCACTGATTTCCATGCCGTATGTTTTGAGCCTTATCCAAGGTTCTGTTAGGCTGCAAGCTTCTTTTTCTGATCCTGCTATTCCACATTGGTCATCCTGCAAGCGGAGGTTTGTGATCTGTTTCGCCACAATGCAGACTGATCCTTCATGATTTCCTTGCATCAGCCATGAAACTCTCAAGGAAATGTGTGAAAAATGGTGGAGAGTAACAGCCCGCCTACTCCAACTGTTTGTTCGAAACCATTCTCCAATGTTGTTGTTGGGTTCACTGCACTGGCGGGCCTCCATGTACAGAGCTGGTGTGATGACTCTGATCAGGTTTGCATGAGGCTGTAAAAATTCATGTCCCCACAAAGCCAGGCCCCACACCTGTTCCAAATGCCTTCTTAAAATCATAATATTGATAAAGGTGCTGGGTTGATTTAAGGTACCGCTCTCACAATGTATTCTGAGGGGAAGATCTGTTCTTTGTGCGGCGCGCCCTGCTCTGAAACCTGCTTGTTTCCTCACAATGATGGTCTCTGATTGGTGGATTCATCTATTCAATATATCTGCAGCAGACCTTGCTTGGGTGACTGATGAGGCTCATGTGGTCGTAAGTATGGCATTGTTTGGTGAGCCTGGCGTGATGATGATATGACTGTTCCCTTGTTTGCCATTTCTCCTGTCTGCCAGATCTTGTTCAGATGCGTAGTAGGCCTGATCATGCTTCCCCTCCAGCTTGGACCACCTCAGCTGAATGTTAGTCACCCATCTGACTTCCCCTGTTTTCAGCGAGCTGAAACCTGCTGTTTCCACTTCTTCCCAGGATAAGGTACTGTCTGTGTTTGCTTGCGGTACATTAAGACTGTCTGATCATCCTCGGTTCTATTTGTTATACAGGTCGAGCAGATCTTCCATCTGTTCAAAGAGGCCGTCGTCAGGAACCACTTCCCATTTTGTGTGTCTGGGATTGTTACACTTTTGCGTTTCTCTGTTCGTGCTAGTCAGTCTTTCACCACTGTTCGATGCTTTCTTGCGCTAGTTGTCTTGATGGTCTCTTCATAGGCTTGGCTCTGTTCACCCTATCCATGTCTCGTGTGCCTCCGTCATGACTTTCCTGATTCTAGTTGTTGACATGCACTATATAGTTCTGCTCTTTCGTTTGTTTCATTTTTCTTTTTCTTCAACTCTCTACGCTTGTCGCAAGTTGTAGGATTAGGTGTGTCCCATGGTTTTTTGACTGGTCGCGTGCCAAAAGCTGTTTGCTTGTTTCATCACCGCAGATTGAAACGATTCGTCATGGATCAAGTCTGTGTGTACCTTGTATTTATTTTGTTGTACTGGTCACTCTTTCTTTCAATAACATGTATCTTAGAGTTGCATTGGCATTTGTGTTACAACTGTATAGTGCCTCTAAATAATTCACAAATGCTAAATCATGCAGGAATGCAGTTCAATTTCCACTAATCTTCCATTTTAATTCAACAGCGGGCAAATAACAGGATCAAGAATCTATGTTACAGTCCTGAAGGTTAAATATGTAAACTACCTAACTTCAAGGTTCATTTTCCACCTTACATTGAACATGTAACTGGTTATAAAATCATCACAGCAATATATATCCTAGAGAGGAATTATATTATGTTGTTCTCCAATGCCTAATAACATTCAGATTCATATTCATGTGCTGCGACGTGTAACGTTTACAAAGGAGATAGTTAGATACGTATCATTTATTTACCAAAGGGAGCAAGACTCTAAAACAGAGTGCGCTTTCACTACTAGATATCAGATAGTGGCTGTAGAGAATGATATTGCCTCACGGCGCCTTTTTGGATCAGAATAATTCCATTTCCTGCAATCGTAACTAATGGTCGATCATTCTAAGAAGGATTTGTATTAATTGTCAAAAAATAAGGAGTTCAATCTGCAAGCAAGGGCTTTCCAAAAAGCAGATCTGCAATTATAATTTTAGTTAAACTAACAACACAAGTCAAACAACCAGTTGCAAGAAGAAAAAAATACTTTGCAACATTTTTGTATTTCAGAAAAGCCGACATCATTCTGCATGATAAATTACTGCATAAAATTTGAAGACCTTTGGATTTATCGGGCATGTTTATTATAGAATCAAACTTTTTATGTAACTAAGTATTCAAGTGAGAGAGTAGAAGATACTTATTCACACTCTAGTAAATCCATATGGTTTAACCACAGGGTTCTGTTATACCCCCTGTTCTGTTTTAATATACTGTTATAATACGATCTACCCACAAAAATGTCTAAAAATTTCAACCTTGTACATTATGCCTGATGATATATGTATTGGAATGAATGGCACTATATCGCATAACAACAATGAGGATGATTTCATTATACCAAGAAAATCTATCAAAAAGTGTTAAATAAGTGATATAACTATAGTTTTTGAAAATTCTGACATTTTCAAACAGAAAAATCGCTCATTGTGCTTTTTAACAATGCAATGATCCAGCCACTTGCTACTCTACCCAGTGTAATTGGAGGAGATAATCAAGGATACAATATTTCAGTCAAATGTGTGTTAGGCATTTTACTTACTTCAAATTGACTTGAAGGCTCATGTTTGGATACATTTAACATAAGCGAAAAATGTAATAATGTTCTAAATGGTTACCAGACATCTTGGGACAAGGATGTGTCACTCTGAATTTCTTAGCCACGTCTACTTAATGACAAGCTGTCTTAATGACATGATGTCTTTTTTATGCTCCCAATTATTTACTAAAAAAACTCCCAAAGTGTAGACTGTAAAGCATATAACATGGTACTTGTGTACCATTCCACACCTCCACCATAGAACTTATATACGAAATTGGAACGCCCCTAGCTGAATACCGACAACTTTTCATGTGCCAAATTATTTACACAACACAACAAATGAAAACTTTGTTCTAGTTAAATAAAAAGTCGAAGCTAAAACAAATTATCCTAAAAGGGCTAGACCATAGTTCGTGGTTTAATTAACGCCTATTGGTACTTAGGTATCTACCTTTTTCAAAGTCTGAACTTAAATCATTAGGTATTAAATTGCAAAAGACGCTTTGCCAGCCCTTCGTGAAAATAAATAAAAGCATATTTTGATATAGAATGTACTAATGAAAAAAAGGACGAAAACCAAAATATCATGGTTGCAGATATCCAATCACATATTGAAAATAAGTATACTGACAACTTAAAAGTATATACAGATGGGTCAGTTTTAGAAAATAATGAAGCTGGGTCAGCATTCGTCATACCAGCTCTAAAAACAGAGAAATCATACTATCTTGGTAAACATCATTCAATATTTACAGCTGAACTTATTGCAATTCTTATGGCTCTTAACTATATTCTTGATTTTGCATTTCCCATCATTCCTATCTTGCTTTGTGTAGATTTTAAGTCGGTACTGTATGCTATCAAATCCACAAATTCCAGGAAAGTATCCACAATCATTTTTGAAATTAAATATGTCATACACCTTTTAAGTTTAAGAAGTACTCCTGTCTCCTTTTGTTGGGTACCTTTGCATGTTGGAGTTTTTTCAAATGAGTGGGCTGACAGAGCTGCAAAAAGGGGGGCAAGACATCATTTTGAATCAGTGGAACTGCATGTTCCATTATCTCTACAGGAGGGATACCGTTTATTAGAACAGACGTCGTGGAGTAAGTGGACAGAATCAGATCAATTCAAGGAACGATCTTTAAAGAATTGCCTGACTAATGGCCTTATTTCATGTTACATGACTCCTTCTCAAACACCTTTAAGTATCGCAGCCACAAGAAGAGTTAATGCACTATATTTTAGAATAAAATTAAATGCATTTATAAACAAAATTTTGTAAAAATGTCAGGTGCCTCTGTGGGGAACATATTTCCAACACTCACATCATATTTGAATGTCCAATTGTAAAACCTTTTTTACCCACATTTTGTGAGCAGTCTGTGGAAACTGTTTTTAAAAATCCAAAATTAGCCTTTGCCATTGTTAAATGTCTATTGCACAGCCTATTAGAGTATTTGTTGTAGTTATTTTATAGTTGTTTCATGTTAACAATTTGTTGAATTTAAATGTTTACTCATGTTTAAGATTCCCCCCACCCCTTTAATTGCATGAAAATACCAACACACATGTTACATAATCAGTCTTTTCTCTGTACATTCCCCTCTCTGTTTTAACTTCCACTACATTTTCCACATCCCTTGTCTAATATCACTAAGAGTGAACAGACCTTAAATTGAAGACAACAACAACACACACATACACACGCACACACACACACAACATCTCGTTCAAAATGTAAAACAAATTGTAGCTTCTTTTCCTGAGACAAAAATTGTCATTAGCAAGGTTGCCCCTGTGAAAAACCCAAGTCTTCAGATGAAGAGAGAACTCTTCAATGCAATGACTTGCTCGGGGTTATACCATCTAAACAACGTATCATTTGTATCCCATGAAAATATGTACACTCATTATCATTACAAAGATTCATTTCATCCAAATGCAAAAGGCTCCAGTGTACTGGCTAGGAACATTGGCAGGCATGTTCATGCATTGTTTTGGCAAACAGCAAAGAGGAGACCAAGACGCCAATTTAATCCCATGAACCGTCATCCAGTAGCACGCTAAGCCTTTGATGACCGGTACCAGCAGCCAGTGTACAACCAGCCACAGTACGAGCATGTCTACCAGCAGGACTACCCCGGGTGGAGACAACATGCTCGACATTACAAGTCTCGTGTGGTGAACAATCATTTTGAATGGTGACATTTTGTACGTTTTTGCTTTGCACCAGCTGTAGATCTAGTACAGTTAATAGACACTGTGATTTCTGCTCGTATCTGCAGCAGCTGCTCTACATGATCTAGAATAATTTGTTGTTTTGTTTTCTTTTATTGGGCCCTTTTTAAAATTTAATTACTGACTTTATTACTAGT
>JAQIHA010000789.1:0-13152 GCA_028751875.1 Rapana venosa
TAGAAAGCATCTTATCAAATTACCATTGTACTTTGTAGAAAAGCGTTCATTCCCCCTTGACGGCACAAGGATTGTGCCGTTGCTGCTTGCGAAATCAGGAGTGCTCCTGCCTAGGCCTAGTGGCTGCTGTGATTGACAAACCAGCCAGGATTATGTTTCTTCAGCAGTAATGTTTATAAACTCCAGACACGAACATCACTGTATAGGCCTACATTGGCACAAGTTATCAGACTCTTTCAGTCTTTGGCTACCTTCTTCAGTTCTTGTGGCTGCAAAGAACATGCCAGCCAAGTTCCAACTCATCCATTACCTTAAGTTTGGGTTTGTCACTTTGTGCTGTGCTGAACACTCATGTCACACTGTATCATGTACATACTAACATAGCAGCCATTTACTTAGCCGTCTTATGTTGGTGTTGTGATAAGTTTTTAGTTGTTCTTCAGAGTTGGTATCTAAAATGTATTTGGGTGAAAACATTTTTTAAAAACTTTGGGCTACAAACTTATTCTAAATCTAGTAATGGACAGGCATTTGATTTGTGTAATTTACCTCAAAGTCTCACAGTCAACAGTCTCGGCAACCATGTTACTCTGGGTTATAATAAGTAGCTTAAATAACTTAAGTAACTCAGTAAGTGGCAGTAATTGAATGAAGCTTTTTTGTGAGAAGGAAGATGTGTATAGTTTATTTATACTATTCTTTTATTTTGAGGATCATTGAATAAGCACTTTGACAGGGTATGGCATGACAGCCTCTGGCAAGTACTCAGTTCTTCAAGACCACGGTTGGGGTCCGTCAGGGCTGCCTTCTCTCACCTGTACTCTTCAACCTCTTCCTCGAAAACATCATGACAGAGAGTGAGAGACACTGCAAAACCACCACACTTCCATCTCCATTGGTGGAAGACCCCTTTGCAACCTCAGATTTGCAGATGACATTGACCTCATGGGCGGCAGCAAACAAGAACTGCAAAACCTCACAAGTCTATCAGATCAAGCGAGCGCATACTGCATGGAGGTCAGTACAGAGAAATCAAAGATCATGGTCAACAGCGCAAGTAATGACAGCATGGAAATAAAGATGAATGGAGAAATACTGGAAGAGGTGAGCCAATTCAAATACTTAGGCTCCATCCTAACAAAAGATGGAACATCAAACAATGAAGTGAAAGCTCGCATTGCAACAGCAACATCTGCTCTAGCCAGACTCAAGAGGATCATCAGAAGCAACATCAGCTTCTGCATCAAATACCACCTCTACGAATCCCTCGTGATATCTTTCCTCCTATATGGCTGTGAATGATGGACTCTGTCAGCAGAGCTAGAGAGGAGAATCCAAGCATTCGAGAACAAGTGCCACAGGAGACTCCTCAAAATATCATACAAAGAACACGAGACCAACAACTGTGTGAAAGAAGAAATCAAAAAGCGTGTGGGCCCCCAAGAACCTTTGCTCTCCACCATAAAGAGGAGGAAACTGATGTGGTTTGGTCACATCACAAGACACCTTAGCAAAAACCATCTTGCAAGGAACAGTCGAAGGCAAGAGAAGAAGAGGCCGCCAAAAGAAATAATGGGTTGACAACATCAAAGACTGGACCGCCCTACCCCAGCAACACCTTCTACTAGCCACACAAGATCGTGAAGCATGGACTAAGATCTCTGTTGCATCTTCTCTCATGTCCCCCCTAATGTTTGTCCGTCGTGTTCGACGATGACCTCCAAAACAGCAGAGGAGGCAGCTGCTGTTTTGGAAATTGGGCAGAAATTTGATTATAGTGGAGATGCCTTGCCCACAGTACATCCCCACTCTCTCGGCCAAGTGGGCATAAGGACAGTCAGCGTTGGAGATGTTCTCCAAAGGCCAACTAGCCCCCAGGGCTGCAGCACATTTATAAGACTGTGCAAGTCAAGCCTCCTAGTCAGAGAGTCATAGTCGATCACTAAAGACTAAGCTGTAAAGTGGAATTCCATGAGTGGGAAAGCTACTGATCATACAGCCTCTCACCTTGCTGTTGTCCCCAGCGTCAATGGTTTAATCAAGAACTGTGATAAACCCCAGGCGCTGACGGCATGACATGTCCCCCTACGTCCTTTGGGACATGGGAGTGAGTGAGTGAATAAGCACTCATGCACATTTTTCAGGGTTCGTACAAATCTTAAAAAGCCCTAAAAGGCCCTGATTTTTGAAGAGCCCATTTAAGGCCCCTAAAAAGCCCTGAAAATGAGAATCATGAGTGAGAGTTTCTGTTGAAATACATATTAAACAAATATACAATATAAAACTTATGAGAAATGATAGCAAGAAGGGTGTCCAAAGATCATGATATCACTGATAGAATGCCTGTCGTCTGCTATTCGTGTGGTGCCATCAAATTTGCCAAGGGAGGTAATTTGCATCCATTGGAAGCGTGTGATGCTTTGTTTTCACCAATTTTTTTTTTTAACGTGCATAGGACTACCTACCCTGTACGGTATATCTGTAATTTGTTTGGAAAATAATGTTGCACAATGGAACTGCAATTACGAGTTGAAGAAATACCTGTTTACTGTGCTATAGTCCTCTATGAGGTGTTTTTTCAATTTTAGCACAGCTCCGCTGTGAACAGCTTTTCTTTCTCCTGTGGCATGCGCAGTTTACAAAATGACAGTCGGTGATACAGTCGTGTTTGAGAATGGGAAAACAATAAAGCCTGTAGCCAAATCTATTCTTTATTTTAGGAGATTACCCCACAGATTTCCTGCAGAATGCATATATATATATAGAAACAATCTAGTTCATAAGGAAAGTTAGAAATGCCAGCTTTTTGCATATTTTTCAACACTCGACGTGGTCGGTTCACTTGGCTTGACTTTGAAATTTGCAGACTTGATCCGAAGATACTTGCTTTTCTTTTCCTTTTTAAAAAAAAACACAATTATTACTATGAGCATCCTTTTCAAGCCAGTGTTCGGCCTATCACTCGATCTGCATTGACAATATGGGACTTGTACATGTATTCATAGTGAAGAGAACTTGCGCCCAGCAATCTCTCTCTCTCTCTTGTGCGCGCATGTGTGTGCGCGCACACGCGAGTGATTGCCTGCATGTACACATGTGTGAGATTGAATTAAAAGGAGCAAAATTTGGAAGAGGTGCTTGTGACTGTGTGAGGGTATTATTACACTTCCATTCCAGTTCCAGGTAACCATCTGTATCTTTGATAAGGCAAGGAGACTTAGTTCACATTAGATGAAGTTTGAGGGATAGTGTCTTAAGTTCACTTTGCTAGTTGTTTGTGATAAACAATATTAAAATTAGAGACACTTACTTCAGTTTTTTATTTCCTTAGCCGAGACTTAACTTGAATTTGTGTCAATAATCGGTATTCAACCTGCAGTTTTAGACAAGGAGACTTTGCTTACATGAGTTTGAGATTAGTTTAATTATGAAAGTAACTGTGTACACAGGTTGATAAAATATGCTTCAATACCCTGTGGCGTCAGCGCCTGGGGTTTATCACAGTTCTTGATTAAGCCATTGACACTGGGGGCAACAGCAAAGTGAGAGGCTGTATCAATGTATGATCAGTGGCTTTCTTTCCCACTCATGGACTTGCACTTTACAGCTTGACTTTAGTGATCGACTATGACTCTCTGACTAGGAGGCTTAACTTGCACAGTCCTTATGTGCTGCAGCCCTGGGGGCTAGTTTGCCTTTGGAGAACATCTCCAACGCTGACTGTCCTTATGCCCACTTGGCCAAGAGAGTGGGGATGTACCGCGGGCAAGGCATCTCCACTATAATCAAATTTCAGCCCAATTTCCGAAACAGCAGCTGCCTCCTCTGCTTAAACAGCATCATCATTGTCGAACACTACGGACAAACATACTAATACTGTCAATACCTTGTGGCTAGGCCCTAAATTTGGAAATGATGACCCTTAAAAAGGCCCTAAAGTTTTTTCCACCAAGTCTGTATGAACCCTGTTTTTACATCCACATGATCCAGCCCCCATGGTGTATGGGTTTTAAAAAAAAAAAGTCATCTGTTCCCACAGGTACACAATGGCGTACTCTTCTCAAAGGTTTTAATACATTTATGCGCATGATGTTCTCTGTGTGTTCACACATGGGGCCTCAGTTCATTGTCTCATGTGGACTTGGGGGAGGTGGAGTCAGCAGTGATGTTGACTCAGCAGAACCCCCCCCCAAAAAAAACCAAAAAACAAAAACTAACATTCATTCATGAGCAAGGTCAGATGCTATGGAAAGCCCATAAATTTTTCCCTGGCTTTGTGATGAATAGATGGTGATATTTGACACTGTCAAATGCCTTACTTAACTCCTAAGTTACTAAGTTAGTATACTGTATAGTCTGAGTAAAAGCTAATGCATATCAGGTTCAGACGTTCAGTGAACACTTCTAATTTTTTCTAACAGTATCTGAAACAAAAAAAGCATTATATATATATATATCCTGCCTGACAATATAGATCTCTTTCCACTTTATTTTTCATTCTGTTGAGAAGGAAGATTGGAAGAATTTTGCTTGTGATTTTGCCCTTGTGGAGCATGACAAATTCTTGAACATGCTTCTTCGGATTAATAAAAAAAAAAGAAGTATTCATATTTTATAAGCTGTTGTACCTAGGTGTTGACTTGAAGTTTGAACTGACATTGTGACAACCATTATTAAACTGACAATTTTTTGTATTTGTTTCTTCATGTTTCATAATAATGTGGAACATTTGGTTAGAAGTAGAACCAACGCTAGTGACTTGTGTGCAAAGCAAAGATGAACTGCCACATAAAACATTCGATCAAAGATTTGAAAGGTCAAGTTCATTGTGGGTTCTGAAGTTTTAATTTTATAGTACATATATACACAAGGCACACACATTGATCACATTTGCAACCTGTTCCTAAGATTAAAACTGAGCATTGATTGGCTGGATGATGCAAGCTGCCCACAGCATTGATTGGCTGGATGATGCAAGCTGCCCATTTCAGATTGAACAGGACCTATTTCAAAAGGTCAGGTTCTTCTTTCTACAGCCACTTGAGATGTTGCTTGTAGCATGCTCAACAGGAGCTGCTCAGCCGGCAATTCCCTTGCCTGTGCCTTGGGCTTGTTAAACCTGGTCGAGCCCATTTCTCTGGGCTGCAGATTGCATGCTGGGTATATTAATGTTTTCCGTACCACCAGCTATTTGAGGCTACTGACTTACTGCTTCACTGAAAAATGTGTTGGTTTTTAACATCAGGTGCACAAGATAGTCAAGTTGTGTGCATGCATGTGTCACTGTGTGTGTGATTGCTCATGGGTCATCTGTTTAGTAATCTCACCTGAAGACCTTGTTCCTGTTTTTTTATTTTTTACTATCTTCTCTTTTTTTCTTCCTCTATTTTTTTATTTTTTCTTGTTAAAAAAGAGAATATTTTTGGTTTTTGTGTTGCAGAAATATTTCCACAGGTGTTCGAAGGTGGCAAGCTGATCATTTCCAAGGGTTTGTCTAGTCACTTCCAGATCAGCCACACACTGTCATTAGCCACCTTCCAGCCGTCAGGGTACCGCTTTGGCTGTACATATGTGGGAAGCAGACAGTTCTCTCCTCAGGAGGTAAGTGCTGTGTCATACTGTAACAGTTTCTTCGGGTTACTGTGGGTGGTTTTTTTAATGTTAATGTATATAAAAAGCATTGGGAATGAAAGTTTTATAAAGCTTTGTTGTTGTTTTTCATGAATGTAACATAACAAGTTTGAGGCAGAAACTGCATATAGTACAGCTTGAAATTCAAGGGCTTAATACACATCTTCAGATACGCAGAAATTTTTGTTCTTCTTTTCTACTCTTGGGGATTTCATGATTTCATATGTCCATGCATCACAAATGTCTATATCATATTGATTGCTGTTTGCACCCAGTGGTTTTATTAGTGTTGATTTATGGCTGTTGAAGTTTTCAACTTATCAATCACATCATGAATTAAAAACTAAAATTTTATTCTGAAGCTTTATATTTTTTTCCTTTTCAATAATGAAAAATCACTGTGATTGTTGTGTTTGTTGATTAATAAATTTTTGTTACTTTTGTTTCAAAGAGTTCACAGCGTGCAAATCCAGCATAGCTCGGTGATGGGCCCAGTGCTAAAAGTAAAATAGCCCCTTTCCTTTACCAAGTCTAGTCAGTTTCTGCTGTAATTAGCACCAGCTGAGATGGAATACATAGCAGCTGAGAGAAGCTGAAAGTGGTGGAAATTGACAGCTGTGAGTTCAGCATCTGTTTAACTCTTTGGAGTCACAGTGAAATAGATCCCACCGTTTTGATTTTGGCTATATTTGAAAAATTCAGCAGATTTACCCAACATTATAAAGACATACAAATTAACATCATTGAAAAGTTTATTATATTTACTTTTGAGAGTGTTACACAGTTTTTCAATAGATGACTGTAATTATTTTGTACACATTTTCAAAATATGTCACTGAATGCTGAAAAATAAAAAGTTTTGAAAATTAGGGCTGCTTATATTACATGGCTTGAACTGTTCACCAACTAGTCCTCATGAAACAATGTGATGATTTTCCACCTAAGTAAAGTTCACTGAAGTTGGCTGAATCCATCTGATGTACTTTTTGCACTATTCAAATTTTTTTTAAAAATCATAACACTGGAGAGCCCGAAATCCCAAAAAATACACTTGTCGACATGTCAAAGAAAAATAGCCAACACATACAAACTAGGCAAGCTTATGGTCAAGGAAAGCAACTGTGTTTAGAAAAATGATTGCACTACAGGCCAGAGTACTGACCCTACAGTTGAACATCGCTTAGAGTGTTTTAAAAAAATCGTAATTCCGCCAAATCTTAAGCTTCGGCACAACCTCATTGAGTTAATTTTTTTCTCTGTTTATGTTCCAGGCATTCCCCAGTGTTAATTTTTTTCTCTGTTTATGTTCCAGGCATTCCCCATCCTGATAGGAGACATGGATCCTAGTGGAAACTTGAACGCCAACATCATCCACGGCTTCAGTGAGCGGTTACGAACAAAATGTGTAGCACAGGTGAATATATCGTTTTGCAGATCTGCGTAGGTTTTGTCTTGCTTTAGGATGGTCCTGTTTTTGCAGTGTTTTAAATGTGAGGTTACTTGAAGGATATGCGTATTGTAATAATTACCTAATGATACCAGTATGAAGTTATTCATTATTGTTTTATCTGCAACTGCTTTATTGATTTGTATTAAAATTTTTTTCTTTGTCATATGAAAAAGTGTGAACTCTATCACTGCTGCATTACTTTTTAAAAAATTTTTTTATACTACTTTGACTTTTAAAAAAATGTAACTGACCTTCCTTTTTTCCCCACCAAAAATTGAGAAACTGGTAAAAGAAATGGGAATGGAATAACCTCTGGACAATATTTAACTCAGGTTGTGTCAGATGAGAAGCACAGGGTCCTTTCGCAAGCACCTAGTTGCAGTGTCTTGGTAGCAATGGAATGACTTGATGCTTGCTGTGTGACTGCAGATTCAAAACAGCAAGTGTGTAGCATCCCAGTTGTCTGCGGACTACAAGGGAAGGGATTTCACTGCCTCTATCACTGCTGGAAACATCGACCCTGTCAGTAGCTCAGGTACAAGGAACTATGTGTATGTTGGTCTCTGTTTTTTTGTCTGTGTTTCTGTTTGTTTGTTATTCTTTCTTCATACGTGGATATTTACTTTTCAAAGTTTTGATTTAGTATATGTGTTTCATGTTGTGTTTTATTTGAGAATCTATTGTGTTAACTTCTTGTCAACAGTCCACATTGGGTAATGACATTTGATTGTTCAAACATGATATCTTTCAGTCTTTATAATGTATGTTTCAAACCAGCAAAGAATAATTATGTATTTGTGACAAGTATAGGGAGTTCAGGGCAGGAACAGGAAAAGGATTCTTTTCAACACAGTGGAAGACAGATAGACAGTGGGTTGGTTTGTTTGTTTGGGTTTTTTTAATAGTTGTTGAAAAATTAAATTATTCAGCATTTCAACATGTTTTATATTGTGGTTCAAACAGTGACCTATGTTCTGACTTACCTGTTTTTAGCTCCTCCTCCCTCCCCACCATTACTTTTAATTGTTTGACACAAGTCTCATTACTGCTTGAGAGGGATGGGCTCTGCCAGGTTCAGCTTGCCCATGACACCTGCCTGAACACTTCAGTGCTATGTCCCAGTAACTCCTCCTTTGGTGTTTTTTTGCCAGTTTTTTGCTTGAACGCCGAGGTTCACCAGTGGTGAGATGTTTGCGTATGCAGCCGTTTTTCCCCACTACCATTTATTTAGCCACATTCTGACTTCAGGGATGGTGTCTAAACATGACACCTGTGTGCATATTTTAAAAATTTTTGTTTTATTCATTTGTCATCCATTCCTACTTGCATGACATGGCCTACTCTTCTGAAAAGTTGGGTGTTATATTTTTTTCATCTTGTGCAGAAGATGTTTTGCATGCGTTTGCACACAGAACCTCAGTGTATAGTCTCATCCAGACTTCGACATTCAGTTTAATTTTCTCATTAAACTGGGATGAAAAAGCAAGGCTGGGAAGGGAACCCAGAACCTCACGGTAAACTTGTTGGGGTAGGTGAACGTGTTAACCGTCCTGCCACTTTCCTTTTTCCTCCAGAAGTGGAAAGGGCAGGGCAGGTCATCGTCACTGACAGCTCACTATTTCGCTTTGTTATTGCAGGATTGCTGGTGGGTCAGTACCTCCAACGAATCACCTCCAAGTTGTCGCTGGGGGCGGAGCTGTTGTACCAGTTTGGTCCACAGGTTCCTGGGGGACAGATATCGGCCTTGTCCCTAGCTGGCAGATATACCGGTAAGTCCACTGGCTGGATTCCACCTGATAGCATATTTTTTTAAAATGTTGTTAAATACTCTTGACCCAAAGTATGCCGTCTGACTCACTCATCTTACCTTGAAATCCTTGTAAGATTTAAAGCACGTACTGGATGAGAAGTTTATGTGTATGACCCTTTCCAAGTACCTGGCCATATAGGCAGCCATACTCCATCCTCTGAGGATTGTGCTCTTTTTGACAGAGAGTGAAGGTTGTTACTCGAAAGGGTTTGTCATGGCTGAAAACAATGTCAGCGCAACACTTAAAGTGTAACAACATGTTGATGTAGGCTGAAGCACTTAGCTTATCCATCAATAACTGACACAGCTTTTGGCGTGGGCCAAATATAATTAGAAAATCTGCCATTTTTCGTCAGGTATGAATATCACATCACAGTTTTGTTTTGGAATGAATGCTGAAGTACTTGAGAATTTATAGATCTTCATGCTGGGTAACAAAAAGTTGTCAATGTTTCAGGTGAGGACTGGCAGGCAAGTGCCAACATCAGTCCCCTGGCAGGCAACCTGCACGTCTGCTACGTCCACAAGATCAGCGACCAGCTGTCGGTGGCAGCAGAAGTGGAATCCAGCCTGAGGCTGCAAGAAAGCACAGCCACTGTAGGCTACCAGGTGGAGATCCCCAACGCTCACACAACCTTCAAAGGTGAGTACAGACATCTCTTTTTTTTTTTTTTAATTTTTATTTAATTTTATTCCTTTATATCGAGGATAATGGAATAAGCACTTATATGCATTTTTACATCCCGTCCCCATGTGTATGCAGTTTTGTAAATTCTGTCGTCTGTTCCCACCGGCACACAATGGCCTACTCTTACAAAGAGCGGAACAGGATTTAATGTGTGCGCAAGATGTTCTGTGTGTGTTTGCACAAGGGGCCTCGGTTTATAGTCTCATCCAAAGGACTTTTGGGGAGAGTGGAGTCTGCACTGATATTAACTCCAGGGGAAAATATCCCCTTGAACGAGAATCGAACCCGGGTCGTCAGATTGCGAACACAATGTTCTAACCACTAGGCTATCCCATCCGCCAACCAATGAGATGAGTGGATTTGTAAGGCAAGTTTGGGCTTGGTGGTTATCTGTGTGTGTGTGCGTTTGCGTACCCACCATTATCACTACATTCCAACTTCAGGGAATATGGATCACAATCTCTTTGGTGACAGGGGTTTAGAGAAGTAAGCTTAGAAAAAAAGAAAATAATGTGTTCTTTTTGTGAGTGAGACACAGGGGATCATTTTCAAATGAAAGAATCGACAGGTTCACTTGGGGTCAAGCGTGATTCACAAAATAAGGGAACCGTGAAGTCCTTGTACATATTACATTAAGTGATGTGATCCACCTATGACTGCAAGAATTATTGATTTTTATCGATGACTATGATTACTGTTTGTTATTCAGGCAGACGCCAACTGGCGCGTACAGCCATGCTGATGTTAACTGGTTTCAACTGCTCTCTGTGTTGCAGCCCAGCTAGACACCAACGGGTGTGTAGGAGCGGTGATGGAGAAGAAACTGCAGCCCTTCCCCTTCACCTTTGCCCTCAGTGGCTATGCCAATCACGTCAAAGCACAGTATCGCTTTGGCGTGGGACTTATAGTGGGCTAGTCCTCGTGACAGCCGTATCGGCAGCATTCTGTGTGGACAGGTGATCCCTGCCCTCCCCTTCAATCCACTCTTCTTTTCCTCTCAGCTTTAGGATATTTTATGCCTCTTTTTTTTTTCTTTTTTTTTTTTTAGCTCTTTGTGTTTCATCTACAGAGTTGTGTCAGGCTTGTGTTTTGGTTTTTTGGGTTTTTTTGTTCAGCAGCTACTCACACAGGCAATTTTCTGTTTTTCCTCTGCATGCGTTTCTGTGTAGAATTCCTTTTTTTTTTTTCTTCTGTGAAGATGAACACTGATGACTGTTGCAGCAAGCTTTTTTTTCCTTCTAAATATGAAGTGCTGTATGCTGATTAAAAAAGAATTTAAAAATTACAAACAGAAAAGCATGTGTTAGGGAGACTGACATTGCCTCGGGGACCAACGTGTTCAAACCCTCTTTGTAGGGCTGCCAGTTTCAGTAAACCTGTTGAGAGCAAAACAATATGGAACATGTGATGTGATTGATGATGCAAATAAAGGGGAAAGTGAGAAAATAAAGAACAGGTGGCTGTGTTTTGCTTTTTGTTTTTGTTTGCTTTTCTTTTTCTTTCTAATCATTTTTCTTTCTTTTCAATTATTTTCATTTTTATCTAAACCTTTTTTTTTTTTGGAATAAGTTTTAGAATGTAATGCCTAAGTGCCTGTTAAACTCTTCTTGATTGCTTTTTTAGTTCCATGAGAGAATACTTTTCTGTCAAAAGACAGGATTCTTGTTAATTATTAATGAATTTTATTGTGTTTATTGTTCTCCTAGTCTTTGGTTTTCTGGAGAGGTGTTATTTAGCCAAAAAATATGTTCTGTTCCCCTCCCCCATTAGGTGAGCATGTAACTGTCTGCAGTTATATTCTGGCTGTCCTCTGCTTCAGTTTCTACTGTTAACAGTCTGATGACACAGGAGGTTGGTGTAAAACATGTTTTTGTCATTGACTGCAGAAGAAGTATAACTAATTTAACATGCATACATACATGTATATGATAGCATGTGCATTATGCATGCATGTTTTATCAGCTATTTTTCACCTGCTATTTCGTCTGTGTCTCCGACCAGCATTCATACATGTCACAACTGGCAGTTTCCCCCACTTTCAGCTACTCTCAGCTGCTATCCATTCCATCCCAGCTGGTGCTAATTACAGCAGGAACTGACCCCACATGGACTTGGTAAAAGGAAGGGGCTAATTTTAGCACTGGGCCCTGGACCCTTGACTGAGTTATGTTTGACTCGTGTGCTGTGATGTACAAGTGTGAGGTTAAGGCCTAAATAGTAACACACCAGTGTTCTGTTCCATTTGTTAAATCATATTTAAAAAACGAAAATGCACTTTTTCATATGAATAAGCTTTTACCCCCACCATACTAACCATGTCCAACTTAATGCAATGTCCACTCACCAGCTAAGTGAGTCAATATTGCGTAAGTCAGATATGATAACTACACAGGGATTGGAAACAAAATCTGCCTTTTTGACACCTGGTTAGTGCTTAACGGAAGCGCAACACATTTTTCGCTCATATGACAGACGACAGTAATTGGCGTCTGAGCATTCATCAAAGAAGACGCCTGCTAGAATATTCAGGTTAATTAGATTACTCATGGAACAAAATTGCACTTAGCACACACTCACTATATACATGTATGTATACCCAAGCATGTGCACAAATTACACACAAACGCACGCACACATGTGCACGCATGCAGACATAGCCACTTACACACAAACATTTTTCATCATCTCTACTGTAGTGCCTCTATTTTACAAGAAACATGACAAACTTGACATTAATCTTACATACCTCTCCTGAAGACCAACACAAAGTTTTCTGGAGTGATGAAGACAGAAATCCATTCTCAATTACTGTGCCATTTTCTTTTCCAAAGATAAATGCTGCATTCTCCCTTTGAGTGTCATAATGTCCAACAGAAGGGGGGGGAGTCGGGATTAGAGCCTGATGTGATCTTGGGAGCGTGGGTTTTTGTGGATGACAGGACAGGAAACGGTACACTTGTCTTCAGACTCTGCCTGTTTGGCAAATCCAATTTTCTGACTTATCCACAAGTGGAACATGCACAGACTCTCTCTTCTCTAATTTGAAACCACCACAACACTTCTGTCAGCAAACTATTGAAACAAATTGGTTTTTAGAATGTTTAAATGCAAGGATAAAATATCAAACATCAATCTGTTTAAAGTTTTTCAAATTTTCAGTTGGTTTTTGTTTGTTTTGTTGTTTTTTTCTTGTATCTTACTGTTTTGTTTAGAAGGTGCTTATTAATTCCCTGGTGGGAAAATATCCCTCAGAAAATACTTAAAGCTACATAAAATGTGTTTAAATCTTTGATGCAGAAAAGTAGGGTTGCCAAAGTCCCATGTTGCAAACAGTAACTGCTACAAATGGGTCAGATATGGTACAGCACAAACATATGAATGAAAAGCTGACAAAACCCATGTCATTTGCCAGAGAGATTACTTCCCCATTGTAATCTGGAGATGATTAGACTCCCTTGCACTCGTCACTTGACCTGTTTCTTTCCGCTCACACACTGCTGTTGTCATCCCCCCCCCCCCAAAAAAAAAACAAAAAAATTGTCACGTCTAATAGTTATTGTCAGTATGTGGGGC
>JAQIHA010000079.1:0-12500 GCA_028751875.1 Rapana venosa
TTTAGCTGTATAATTTGTGGGCTATTATTATTAAGATGTATCCCTAACGGGCGGGGACTGGATGTAAAAAGGCACATATGTGCTTATTCATTATCCTCGAAATAAAAGAATTTGTCATTGTCATTGTCATTGTCGCTCTCTCTCTCTCACGCACACGCACTCTCCCCCACCCACCCACATACACACAGACACTGGATCAATTTTTTTGTGTCTGAACCATTGCAATTGTTAGATATTGTGTTAGCGGTAATAAGAAGTCCACTAATTCAGTATTTGTAGTTTGTTAGAGTACGTTTCATATTTCAACTGAATTATCTGACATTGTTTTAGCCATTGTTTAGTTTTTCGTGCTGGGTTTTGTTCTTGTTGTTGTTGTCTAAAATCACGTAATGTGAATAGACCTTAAACTGAAGATATCACACACACACACGCACGCACGCACGCACGTACGAACTCACGCACGCACACGCACGCACACACAGACACGCACACACATACACACAAATACACACATGCACGAAAAAACAACCACACACACACACACAAACACACACACACGCACACTCACACAAAAGACGCAAAACACACAGACAAAACACACACATGCACCCCCCCCCCCCCACACACACAGCATCAAAAAGATCCCTGTGGTATGTGTGGTGTGGGGGGGGGGGGGGTGCAGTGTGTGTGTGTCTGTGTGGTGCGTGTGTGTGAGTGTGCGTGGGGTGTGTGTGTTGTGTGTGTGTGTGTGGTTGTTTGGTGCGTGTGTAAAATTTGTGTGTATGTTTTGATCTTTTTCTCTCTCTGTGTCTCTGCCCTCTGTCTCTGTCTGCTGTCTGTCTGTTTTGTCGGGTCTGTCTTCTTCTCTCTCTCTCTCTCTCTCTCTCTCTCTCCTCCTCTCTCTCTCATTTTCTCTCTCTCACCTCTCTCTCTCTCTCTCTTTCGCGCGCGGAGCGGATAATAATGTTGAGTAAATCATATTCGTAAGCACGTTTCGGATATCACAAAATCTGTCGGTATTTTTTTCACTCCAAAACCAGGGATCAGTGCATGCTCATCTGTGTAGCTTAGGTAGTCGCAGAGTGTGTATGTGTGTGTGTGCGTGTGCGTGCGTGTGTGTTTGTGTGTGTGTGCGTGCGTGTGTGTTTGTGCGTGGGTGTGTATATGTGTGTGTCTTTGTTTGCCTGTGCGCGCACACGTGCGTGTGTGCGTGTGTGCTGACTGTCCATCCATCCATCCATCCATCCATTCATCTATCTATCTATCTATCTATCTATCTATCTATCTATCTATCTATCTATCTATCTATCTATCTATCTATCTATCTATCTATCTATCTATCTGTCTGTCTCTGTCTATCTGCCTATCTATCTATCTATCTATCTATATCTATCTAATCTATCTACTATTTTTTGTCTAACGGGCTGTCTGTCTGTCTTTCTGTCTGTCTTTCTATCTTTGGTGTGTGTGTTGTGTGTTTTGTGTGTGTGTTGTGTGTGTGTGTGTGTGGGGTGTGGTGTTGTGTGGTGTGTGTGTGTGTGTGTGTTTATGTTCGTGTGTGCTTTAATGGCGCATTCTTAAGAAACTTGGATCTCATCACACGTAATAATGTTTCCTATTTTTGTATATTGTCGATTCGTTGCCTTGTTGTGTCTGCTTTTCTGAGCCGGTCTATCACTCTTTACGTCAGCCTTTTTTCTCAATACACACGCACACACAAAGATAGAAAGACAAAACAGAAAGACAGACAAACACACACCTACACACACACACACACATAAAACCACATACACAAAACCACACACACCCCAACACACACACACACGCAATTATCGATACACTTTCTGTTCCAGCTATTTAGTTTTGTTCAAACTTCATTTCACTCTCCTCATTCATAAGCTTATCGACTCACTGAAGGAAGGGCTTTGCTACTCTATTCCCCCCTAACATGCATTGTTAAATTGAAAATCATCGCGATGCCCCAACGAATGCTGAAAGAAGAACACAAGAGGTCACATGAACCACGGAATTAGATTGACAGGCCTGCTCATTGTGTTTCTGTCTCCGTTTCTCTGTTTTTATCTGTCAGTCTCTCTGCCTGCCCATTTCTGTGTATGTCTGTCAGTCAGTCTGTCTGTCTGTATGTTTGTCTGCCTGTCTGCCTGTCTGTCTATCTATCTGTCTGTCTCTGTCTGTTTGTCTATCTATCTATCTATCTATCTATCTATCTATCTATCTATCTATCTACTATCATCCTATCATCTATCTATCATATATCTATCTATGCATATATCTATCTATCTTCTTCTATCTATCTACTTCTTCCTTCTCTTCTATCGACTATCTACCTATCTTCTATCTATCAAATCATCTATCTATCTATCTTCTGTCTTCTTCTGTCTATTTTCTATCAAACTACCCATCTATCTATTTTACTCTGTCGTCGTCTGTCTTCTGTCTTTTCTACCTCTCTATCTACTATCTTTTCTTTTTTATTATTTATAATCTATCTATTTATTATAATCATCTAATCATCTAATCGCTTTCGTCTGTCTGTCTGTCTTCTATTTACCTATCGTCACCTATCTTCCTGTCTCTATCTATCTACTCTATCTATCTTCTTCTTCTTCTGTCTCGTCTGTTTGGTCCGTTTTGTATATATCTCTCTCTTTCTATATATCTATCTGTCTCTCTATCCTCTCTATCTATCTATCTATTTATCTTCTCTCCTCTCTCTCTATCTATCTACCATTTTTTATCTACATCTACTATTTTCTATCTACTACTATCTATCTATCTAATCTATCTTTCTGTCTGCTGTCTGCTGTTTGTCCGTCTGTATATCTATCTCTCTCTATCTATATATCTATCTGTCTCTCTATCTCTCTCTATCTATCTATCTACTTATCTGTCTCTCTCTCTATCTATCTATCTACCTATCTATTTATCTATCTATCTATCTATCTATCTATTTATCTATTATCTAACCATCTGTTTCTGTGTTATTGTTTGTGTATGGGTTTTACCTTGACAGCATGGTGTAAGAAATCCCTGAGTTTATTCAGTTCTTCTCACTAAACACTTCCATTTGGAAGTATTCCTCTTTCAACGAGGGATACTAGCAATACCTACTTATTCTGACATGAGCCCTTCAACAGACTTTTCGAGCCACGTTTCAGAAAGAACATATTGCAAAAAAACTGTAACAGCTGTAGAGTTCCACGTCTTGCTAGTAGCTGGTTACGGTAAGCAATCCCAAGAGAGAAAGAGAGGGGAGAAAAAGAGAGAGAGAGAGAGAGAGAGAGAGAGAGAGAGAGAGAGAGAGAGAGAGAGAGAGAGAGAGAGAGAGAGGTTTGATTTATTTGATTTGAATTATTCTTTTATATCGAGGATAATGGAATTTGCCCCTCATGTGCTTTTTTTTACATCTAGTCCCCGTGTTTTAGCGGTTTTTGTAAATTTTGTGATCTGTTTCCCCCCGGGACACAATGGACTACTCTGAGAGAGAGAGAAAAGAGAGAGAGAGAGAGAGAGAGAAGAGAGAGAGAGAGAGAGAGAGAGAAAACAGACAGGGCAGACAGACAGAAAAAAAAGACAGACAGAGAGAAAAGAAGGAGACAGAGACAGACAGAGAGAGAAGAAGGAGACGAAGAGAGACAGAGAGAGGCAGAAGCAGAGAGAGAAAAGAGAGAGAGAGAGAGAGAGAGAGAGAGAGAGAGAGAGAGAGAGAGAGAGAGAGAGGAGAGAGGAGAGAAAAAGAGGAAAGAGAGAAGAGACAGACAGACAGAAGAAAAAGACAGACAGAGAGACAGAAGGAACAGAGAGAGACAGAGAGAGACCCGAAGGAGACAAGAGAGACAGAGAGAGGCAGAAGGAAAAGAAAAAGAAAGGAGAGAGAAAAGAGAGAAAAAGAGAGAGAGAGAGAGAGAGAGAGAAGAGAGACCGAGAGAGAGAGAGACCGAGAGAGACAGAGAGAGACAGAGAGGGGCAGATAAGGGGAGACAGAGAGAGAGAGAAAAGAGGAGAGACAACAGACAACAAACAGACAAATATACAGCTATACGGAAGTGTGTGTGTTTGTGTGTGTGTGTGTGTGTGTGTGTTGTGTGTGTGTGTGGTGTGTGTGTGTGTGGGGTGTGGGGTTTTTGTTCATGTGTGCTTTAATGGCGCATTCTTAAGAAACTGGATCTCATTCACACGTAATAATGTTTCCTATTTTTGTATATTATCGATTTGTTGCCTTGTTGTGTCCATTTTTCTGAGCCAGTTTTTCACTCTTAACGTCAGCCTTTTTTCTCAGCACACACACACACACACACACACACACACACACACACACACACACACACCACACACACACACACACACACACACACACAACAAACAAACACACACACAAAAACACACAGACACAGAAACACACACACACAAACACACACACAAACACACGCACACCACAAACACCACACACACACACACACACACACCACACACCACACACACAACACACACACGGCGCGCGCGTGCGCGCGCGCGCAATTATCGATACACTTTCTGTTCCAGCTATTTAGTTTTGTTCAAACTTCATTTCACTCTCCTCATTTACAACTTATCGACTCACTGAAGGAGGGGCTGTCCAAAACGTTTTTTTCCCCCCCCTAAAAACATTTTTTAAAAACCCTAAAAATCATTGCGAGCCCCCAACAAATGCTAAAAAGAAAAACACAAAGGTCACATGAACCAGGGAAATTAGATTGACAGGCCTGCTCTTGTGTTTTTTCTCCTTTCCTGTTTTACTTCACCCTCTCGGCCCTCACATTTCGTTTTGTCTTTAGGTCAGTCTGTCTGTCTTCTTTTTTGTCTCCTTTGTCTGCCGGTCTGTCTATATATTTTGTCTGTCTGTTTGTCTGCCCGGCTTCCACCCCATCCATCCATCTATCGTTCTATGTATCAAATGATCTATGTATGTATCTATCTATCTATCGGGTTCTGTCTGCCCTGTCTCTGTCTATCTGCCCCTTTTCATCTTTTTCTATCTATTTTATCTATCTACTATCTATCTATCTCCCGGCCCCGGTCTGTCTGTCTGCTGTCTGTCTATCTATCAAAACTTCCATTTTCTACTTTTCTCTCTTTTTCCACATACTATCCCCCCCAAAACCCCTTTGGAACAACATAAAAAAAAACACATAGCCCCGTAAATTTTTAGATACTACCAACTTAATTCACCCAATCACGGATTTAGACAAAATCCTAAAGCCCATACTGCACGGTTTACCCTCGTAAAAACTGCTACAAACTTTAAAATACAAAAAATTTTGGGGAGTACTACTTTTAGACCAAAAAAAAGTTTTTAAACACAATTGCCCCACACCCCTTTCTCATAAAAAAAACAAAAACCTTTTCCTTTTCTCAAACAAAACCTTACAACTATTTTCTTCCTATTTAAAAAACAGGCAACAGGTGTCTCAAAAGGCACAATACATCCAAAATTTACAAGCCATCAATTTGATATCACAAGGCCCCCATACAAAGGACCATTCT
Organism: Rapana venosa; assembly: GCA_028751875.1. NCBI lineage: Eukaryota > Metazoa > Mollusca > Gastropoda > Neogastropoda > Muricidae > Rapana > Rapana venosa. The sequence continues at coordinate 5,545 of JAQIHA010000079.1, forward strand.
CTTTCAATATCCCATAAACGACCTCCCCTCTCCACATCAAATCCAAATGCGAACATTTCCCTGATGACACAACTATTCATACCCCCCAAAATTTAACCCCTACCCTCTCTAGCAAAAGCATTACAAAAAGGTTGATCAGCTTTTTGAAGGACCGAAAAAACCCATATGTTATAAAAACCCCCAAAAAAAAAAATACATTTTTAATTACCACAGACAAAAGCGTAAAAATTTAACCCCACAAATTTTACTCCCACCCAAAATTAAAAAGGAAGAAATTTGAAAAAAACCCATACCAAAGGGTTTTTTAGGGAAAACAATTGAGGAAAATCTCAGGGGGTTTTCTACCACATATCTCAACAAATGCAAATACGTCCCAAAGAGAAAACCAAATTTTTTCTAAAACCCAAGGGCATTTTCCCCTTGACTTTCATTAAAAGAAAACTATTCTTCCAATCTTATAAAAAAATCCCAATAGACTAGGTTTCCCAACCCTTTGGGTTTTCTGCTAGTAAAAACCTATAAAACCCGTTATTTGAGTCTGTACAAACGTGCTCCCCAAACGGGTCCTTTTAAAAAAGAAAAGGGCTTCTAGAAGCTAAACTTACTAAATTAAATATCCCCCCTTTTACGGCCAACGACTAAAATATAACAAAGGAGTCATAAATTTAAAAGATCATGACAGGAACTTTTCCCTTTCAAATTTTAAAAAAAAAAATTTCCCCTAAACCAATCCAAAAAATACTAAAAAAGCCCATTCCCATTCCGAAAAAACCCTTATTCAAACTAGTCAAATTTTCCCTCGGGCCCTATGCTGGGGAACCCCCTTCCAGACATTTAAACAACATCAATAAATTTAACAATCTACAAAACCATTTTTTCAACTCACTTAAATACATCAAAAATTAACAAAAACCAAAGCCCCATAGCCTCAAAAAAAAGTTGCTTATCCTCCCTTACCTACCTCCCCTTTTCCAAACCAACCTTTTTCCCCTTTACCTGTATTAGTCAGACTTTTTGTCCTCTCTCTCTCTTCTCCCCTTTCTCCTTCCCCTTCTCTCCCCCCTCTCCCCTCCTCTCTCTCTCTCTCTCTCTCTTTTTTAAAAATTTCATTTTTTTGTTGAGAGAGGGGTTTTTTTAGCAAAGGTAAGTTTTTTGTTTTTTTTAAAAAATTTTTAAAATTATTATTATTTTAAAATTTTTTAAAAATTTTTTTTAATTTTTATTTTTTAAAACTACACTTTAGTTAAAAAGAAATATTCTACTTTAACAATAATTGTTTTAAAATCCTGTACAGTATAATGAAATAAAAGTGTTGACATGAGACTGTTTTTTTTGGGAAGAATGATATTCGGGGTTTTTTTTTCCCCTAGGGCCCTTTTTTTTTTTTTTTGTTTTACAAACAAAAAGCTTTAAATCTTTAACACACACACACACAAAAACACAAAACACACAAAATCACACAAAACACACACACAAACACACCTCCCCTCCCACTCTCTATCATTTTTCCCCCCCCCCCCCCCCCCCCCCATCCCTCTCCCTTACTTACTTTGGTATAAAATGTTCCCTTAAATGACGTTAGGGGATTTTTTTTCTCCTTTTTCCCTTGGTGTATTAAACTTTTGGGCTTTTTCTTTTTCAGGGCGTTAAATTTGACGAGTATTTCAAAAAGGGATATATTGAGGGTGACCCGGGGGCTGCCTCGAAAAATTATAATTTTAGTATTACCCCAATAAAAACACGCACACACCCCCTCTCTCTCCTCTTCCCCTTCCCTTTTCTCTCTCTCTTCTCTCTCTCTCTCCCTCTCTCCTCTCACTCTCTCTCTCTCTCTTCTCCCTGCCCTTTAAATAAAATTTGGGCTTCCCCCCCCCCCCTTTTTTTTCCTCTTCCTTATTTTTTTTGTATAGTAAAAAGGGGGTTATTGGGGCGGGATAGTTTTCAGGGGTCGGAGCACCCCGTTTTCCCCCAGCCAATTTAAAAGCAGCCAGCGGGTTACCAGTTGGATGGGTGCCCTTTAAAACCCGCCCCTTGGTTTCAGTACAGTTCCCCCCTTTTCCCCCACTGTAAAGGGGTACCGTCCTTTTTAGGGTCAGGGAAGGTAAAGTAGCGAGGGAAGGAGAGGGGCGCTGCCCCAATATGCGGCCCTAGAGAATGAGGTCCCAAAACCCCCCGCTCCCCTACACCTTAAGGTTATGGGACCCTTTTAAACCTTTAAACCTTTTTAAAAAGGGGTATTGATTTATTTCTTTAAATTTTGAAAATAAAATTTCGCTTGGGGAAACCAAAATTGGTTTTTGAGGGTAAATCGGGCACGCCCTTGAAAATTAAATATTTTTTAAAGGGGAAAAATCACTAAAAACACTCTCTCTCTCTCCTCTCTTTCCTCTCCCCTCTCTCCTCTTCTCATTCCCCTTCCTCTCTTCTCTCACCCTTCCCCTCCCCCTCTCCTCTCTCTCCCCCTCACTAGGGACCCCCATAGTTTTTGGTTTGGTTGTTTTTTTTGTTTTTGTTTTTTTTTTTCTTTTTTTTTCCCTTCCTTTTTTTTAATTGTGTGAGAGAAATGGTTTTGGGAGGGTTTTTTGAAATTTTATTTAATTTTTATTATTTTTTTTTTAAATATTAAATATTTTTTAATCATAAAATATTTTTTGAAATAAATAATCAAAATAAGGGGCCCAAAGGGGGATCGGGTACTTTTTTGAAATTATATATTTATCCCATCTCTGAAACACCCCAACACACACAAAACCACACACACACACACACCCCCATGCACACACACACACACCTCTCCCCCTCTCTCTCTCTCTCCTCTCTCTCTCTGTATTGGGGGCCTAAGACCGATTTTGCAATTAATTCATTCTCCTCTCTCCTCTCTCCCCCTTCTTTTCTCTTCTTCTCTCTCTTCTCTCCCCTCTTTCCTCTCCTCTCCCTCCCCGGCCCCTCTCTTCTCTCTCTCCCTTCTATTTTTTATTGTGTATACTAAAAAAGGGGCTTTTTCCCTTACTTTCGTTTTTCAATATTATTTTGACTTTTTTTTTGACGGTATTTTGAGCCCCCATGAATCTCCTTTTTTAAAATCTTATTACCACGTGAAACAACTATGTGTACTATTCTACAATATAAGGTTTTAAATTTTTTATGATCAAAAATTTTTGGCTTACTCCTCTCTCTCTCTCTCTCTCTCCTCTTTTCCCCTTCAGCTCTTTCCCCTCTTTTCTCCCCTCTCTCTCCTCTCTCTCTCTCTCTCCCCCTCCTCTCTCTTCTCTTCCCTCTCTCCTTCTCTTTTCCTCCCCTCCCTTTTCTCTCGGGTTGTTTTTGCTGTAGTTGTTCCCTTTGTTCTTGTTGGAAATTTGTCGCTTGTTTGTTTTTTTTTTTGGTTAGGGTATGTTTTTGTGTTGTGTGTGGGGGGTGTGTGTGTGTGTGGGGGTTGTGTTTTGGGAAAAAAAAAAAAAAAAAAAAAGGGAAGGGGGGAACGGTGCTTTTTTTTTTTAATTTGTTTTTTTTTTGTTTGTTTTTTTTTTGGGGGGTTTTTTCCATTTTTTTTTCATTTGTTTTTTTTGGGTTATTTTTTTTTCTTGTTTTTTGTTTTTTTTGTTTGGAAGGTTTTTTTTGTTGTTTTTTTGTTGTTTTTAAATTGTTGCCCTTTTTTTTGTTTTTTTTTTCCTTTCTTTTTTTTTCTTCTTTTGTTTGTTGTTTGTTTGTTTTTTTTTTAAATTGGGGGTGGGGGGGGGGGGGGGGGGGGGTTCGGGGGTTTAAGTTTTGTTTTTTTCCCTCGTCTGGGGTTGTTTGTTGTTTTTTTTGTATGTTTGTTTGTTTTTCCTTCTTCCCTTTTTCTTTAAAAAAAAAGTTTTTTTATTCCTTTTTCTTCTTAAAGCTTGAAAGTATGGGGTACTGATGCTTTTTAAAAGTGGGCCCCAAGGGGGGGGACTTTGGTTTTAAAAAAGGGCAGAATACGATTCATTATCCCCGGGGAAAAAAAAATTTTTTTTTCTATTAAATTACAAAGTTTTAGATGTTCTTTTTTTGACTTTATTTGGGCCTTTTTCCCCCCCCCCTTATTATGGGGAGTGGGGATGGGTAAATTTCACTTTTTTTTTTTACCATTACATTTAATTTGCCCTGAGCATAAAATTTAAAAAGGGGGGGGGGGTTTTTGTTTTAAACGTGTGCTATGTGAGTTTACTATTTAGTATTAAACCCTGAAACACCCCCCCCCACCCCCCCACCCCAAACCCCCACACACAAAACACGCTCAAACAAAAACAAACCCCACACCCACACACCCAAAACACACAAAACCCCACACACACACACACCACTCCCCTCACTCACTCACCCACTCATATCTCTCCCTCAACGACTGGGACAGTTTTTAATTTCTTCCCTTTGGTTTTTTTTTCTTGTTTTTTTTGTGTGGATGTAGGGGGATTAAATTTTTTTTCATTATCATGGGCATATAATTTGACCGATATAACTAAAAAAGGGGTGTTGAAAGGGATCGCATAAATGTTTTGGGAATTTTATATTGGATATTTTTCTCGAAAACACACACCAAAGCTCCCCTTCCTTTTCGGGGGCTGTTTTCCTCCTCTCTCACCCCTTTTTTAGCCCCGCTTATAGTCATAGTAAAATCCTGATGAAGGATTCATATTTTTATATTTTCAAAACTTTAAATTGGGCTTGCCTCTGTACTTTTAATTTTTTAAAGAGTGCCCTATTTCAATATCTTATAATTTTTGTGTAACAAGTATGTGTACCATTTGACAAGTGTAGTGTTTTTTCTTTATGACTTAATTTAAATTGGTTGTTTATTTTTTTTTTGGGTTTGTTTTGTTGTTGTTCTTTTTGTTGTTTGGTTTTTTTTTCCCGTTTTTCTCCTTTTTTTTTCTTCTTCTGTTGGTTTGCTTTTTTTTTCTCTTTCGTTTTTGTTTTTTTTGGTTTGGGTTTTTTTGGGGGGGGGGGGTAGGGGTTTTTTGGGGGATTTTAGGATTTTTTTTAAAAAGCTTGCTTTTTGGGGTGGGGGAGGGTTGTTGGGGGGGGCCCGGTTTTTAAAAGGGTTATTTCCCCCCTTTTTTTTATTGTGAAAACGGGAAAAAGAAATTTGGGGTTTTTATTAAAAATGTATCCCCAACCGGGCGGGGGCTAAAATGTAAAAAAGCACATTGTGCTTTTTCATTTTCCCGAAATAAAAGAATTTTTTCCTTGTCTTTTTCATTGTCATTGTCATTGTCTATCACCGGTTCTGTCTGTCTTTTGTCTTTCTAAACTATCTATCTACTTTTAAAATTTTCTATTTTCTATCTATATATTACTGTCGGCTGTCTGTCCCATCTATTATTTATCTATCTACCGTCCGTCCCTTTTGTCGGTTTTGTTTTTCTGTCCCATCTAACTATTTAACAATTTTCTAACGGGCTGTCTGTTGTCGTCCCGCAAAATCTATCTACCCTCTATCTATATATCTATCTGTCCTCTACCTCTCTATCTATCTACTACTCTCTCTATCTATCTATCTACTATCTATCTATTTTTTCTATCATCTTCTATCCATCTGTTTTTTTGTGTTTTTTGTTTGTGTATGGGGTTTTTTTCCTTGACAGCATGGTTAAAAAAAACCCTAAGTTTAATTTAGTTTTTTTTTTTTACTAAACCTTCCATTTGGAAAAATTTTCCCTTCAAAGAGGGATCCCAGGGAATTCCTACTAACTTTATATGAGCCCTTCCCAAATTTAATTTGAGCCACTTTTTAGAAAAAACATATTTCAAAAAAAAAAGTAACAGCTTAGAGTTTTTACGTCTTGCTATAGCCCCATCAAGGTAAAACAATTTCCCCGAGAGAGAGAGAGAGAGAGAAGAAGAGAGAGAAGAGAAGAAAAGAGAGAGAGGAAAGGGGAGAGAAAAGAGGGGAGAGAGAGAGAGAGAGAGAGAGAAAAGAAGAGAGACAGGGGGAGACATAGAGAGACAAAAGCAGAGAAGAAAGAGACAGAGAAAGAAGACATAAAAGAGAACAGAGAGAGACAGAGAAGACAGGGGAAGGGGGGAAGAGAGGAGACAGAGGCCCGAGAGAGACAGACTGACAAACGACAAATAGAAAAGCCATACGGACAAGACAGACAAATAGACAGTAAGTTTAGAAAAGACAACAAAAAAAAAAGAGAGGGAAAAGAACACAACAAAACAGGTTTTTAATAGCCTTTTAAAATCATAACAGATTTCCATGCGTAAATTTCGGGATGCCTCCCCAAGGAAGCAGTGGGCATAAGAGCAGTACCAACATTTTCTTTTTGTGGGGTTTTTTTTTTCCCGTCTGAACGTATTTCGTCCCTTATCTTGTACTGGTGAACCATTTGAGAAGGCATTTGCATGGGCGGAAAAAATTAATCAAAGGAAGAGGGTTTGTAGGGTGGTAGGGTGTAATGTATTCGTTGGTGGTTGTTTTTTCGTTGTTGTTTGTTGCTGTTGCTGAGGTTTTTGTGTGTGCTGTCTTTTTATTCAGCAAAAGTGTCACATGTAATTTTATATGAAACACCCAGTACGTTCACAGAGTGCTCCGGATTAACTGCGAATGCAGTAGGAGGGGTCAAATATAATTTTGGGTGAAGTCTCAACATAAAAGAGAAAAGCAATGAATGAATGATTGAAGGAAGGAAGGAAGGAATAAATGAAGGAAGGAAGGAAGGAATAAGACAAGGAATGATGAGGAATGAAACAATAATCTTCAATACGCGTGAGTACAGATTTTAGGCCCAAGCAGTCTTAGGATTTGTCGTCGTTAGCATATATGCATGATAAAATATGGAGGGGGAGAAAAACAACATCAACATACATATAAATGACAAGAAGAAAGAGAGAGAGAGAGAGAGAGAGAGAGAGAGAGAGAGAGAGAGAGAGAGAGAAGAACAGAGACAGAGAAGAGAGAGAAGAGAAAGAGAGAGAAGAAGAGAGAGAGA
>JAQIHA010000079.1:17500-29082 GCA_028751875.1 Rapana venosa
CACCCAAAAAAAGTTCAGCTGAAGGTGAACAAAACATTTGTAAGCACAAAGAAAACATAAAGACACAAACGAAGCTGAGGTAAATACAACGACAAACGGAGAGCGAAGTTAAAACAAAACAACAACAACAACAACAACAACAACAACAACAACAACAACAAGAGATTGTGAAAAGAGAATAGTTAAAGTTGACAAGTGCAATATGAAAGTTATCTAACATCAGTTCACATTTTTAAAGCATGTCTTGTTGTGCAATCGTGTATCTATGTATCTGTATATGCGCGCGCATGCGCACACATACATACACACAGACACACACACACACACGCATGCACGCACGCATGCACACTCACATACAAGCACATCACATACACACGCACATCACACGCACACACACAAGCACACATACACGCACGCACTCACACACACATACACGCACTAACACCACACCACACGTACAGCACTAACACACACAACACACACGTACACGCATAACACATCACAGCACACACACACACACACACACTTACACAACACACACAACACACACACACACACACACACACACACACACAGTTTTACACCTCAAAAAACAGTACTTAAAGGATAACCTCCCCAAGAAAAAGAGGGCGGAGGGTGGGGGTTGGGGAGGGGGTGGGGTGGCACTTCTGCTAAAGAGCTGTAGTCCATGGCGATGTCTGGTTTTGCCCTGACGATCTTCCCAGCAAGGGAGGCAATGGCTCCAGGGTCCTTTAGCCAGGGCAAGGATGCTCAGAGATGGTCTGGCCACAGGAGAGCTGCCTCTCCTTCCCTGTCAGTCTCCTGCTTCATTGGCTGGCCTGCGTTTATGGGTGCATGTTTGTTTGTTGCTTTGTTTGTTTGTTTGTTTTATTATTGTCTGTCATTCAATCTGTCTGCCTGCCTCTGTGTGTGTGTGTGTGTGTGTGTGTGTGTGTGTGTGTGTGTTGTGTGTGTGTGTGTGTGTGTGTGTGGTGTGGTGTAGTGTGTGTTGTGTGTGTGTGGCGTGCGTGCGAGCATGTGTGTGTATGTCAGTCAATCTGTCTGCCTGCGTCTGTGTGTCTGCGTGTCTGTCTTTCTCTCTCTCTCTTCTCTCTCTCTCTCTCTCTCTCTCTCTCTCTCTCTACTTCTCCTCCTCTCGTTCTCTCTCTTCTCTCTCTCTCTCTCTGTTTCTCCTCCTCTCTCCTCTCTCCTCTCCTCTCGCTCTGTTGCTATCATGTCTGTCTGTTGAATGTACATGTATGTGTGTGTGGTGTTATGTCTGTGTGTATGTGTGTGTGTCTCTGTCTTCTGTCTGTCTGTCTGTCTGTCTGCTTCTGCCTCTCTTTCTCTCCCTCTCCCTTTCTCTTTCTCTCCCTCACTCTCTCCCCTTTTCTCTCCCCCCCCCTCTCTCTTTTCTCTCTCCCCTGTCTCTGTCTCCCTCTCTTTATCCTCCATCTCTCTCTCCCTCTCACTTTCTCAGCCCCCACCTTCTGTCACACATACATACAGAATAATTATTTTAGATGCACTGTAACTCACTTCTCAACATTTTTCTTTTCTCTCTTTCTAGTTAACTAAGCTTGCTACAAATGTTCGCCAGGGTGGTGACATTTGACAGCTTCAAGCGGATTACTGTGAGATGGCTTCATAGTATCAGAAAGATCTGTCCTGATGCATTTCCATCAGCACGGTTGCCGAGGCAGCAAGGGAGCTAAACACATTAATTTTTTTGATGCATTATGCATGGTCTGTGCTCGTTGGGGGGCTGCTTTATCCCCTTGTCATCAGCTGTCATCTGTAGCTTTGCAACCAAACGGAACAAAACACTTATACAAAACATGCATCGAAAGAGCAGAAATAAAATTTAAAATAAAAAACCCAGCCCTGAAAATGTATGCAGCTAGATGAAAACAAACAATTTCTCCTGAAGTTAGAATGCAGCTGCCTTAATTTTGGGTAGAAAGCATGGCATACATAAAATCTAGCCCTTGGTGAAATTCGAGCCTCTAGCCAATGAACGAAAAGAGAAAAGGTCAAAAACAGAAGAAAAAGAAATGGAGATTGGGGGGAAATATGTTACATTCAGAATCGGAGCAACAAAAAGCAACATGTAAAACAAAACCGACAAGGAAGCATATGCCCTGATTAGAGAAAAAGCAAACCACGTTGAGCAAATGGAGTAAATATGACCACGTTTGAGGCGAACTTATCTAACACAAATCGTATCCAATATTCGCCCTTTCTGAAGACGTATATGGATGCTTGCACCCATACATAACACGTTAACACTGAACAGTCGAAATCTGTCAACAGACGGTAGCAGCCCCATATTCTGAAAAAGGCGACACATTAGCTGGACTGTCGTGTGTCATGGGTATGTCTGTCGGCTCTTTGATTGTTCTGGAATACATGAGGTTTAAAGTGATTCAAAGGTTTCTTGACAATAGAATTGATGGAAGCTTTGTTCCTGAAAACAAAGATGTGTTTATCTCTGTCAGTCAGTCAGTTCATTGATTGCTTTGTTTGTCTCTCAGTCCTAAGCTGTTTTCTCCGTCTCTGTCTTTCTCTGTCTTTCTTTCTTTCTTTGTGTATGTATGTATGTATGTATGTATGTATGTATGTATGTATGTATGTATGCATGCATGTGTGTGTGCGTTCGTGCGTGCGTGCGTGCGTGCGTGCATTCATGCATGCTTGCATGCATGTATGTACGTATGTATGTATGAATGTATGTATGTATGTATGTATGTATGTATGTATGTATGTATGTATGTATGTATGTATGTATGTATGTATGTATGTATGTGTGTGTCTTTTCAAACAATGTTCCAAGAGAAGTAGTACACAATTTAATTTCCTCTCATTCTTTCAAAGTGGGAAAAACCCATGCTCCACCTCCCCCCCCCCCTTCCTTCCCCTACACACACCACTCTAATTGAGCCATGGTCTCTCAAATGGAAGAAATAATTACAACTCAATTTTCATTTCCTTTCACTTTTTCTGGTTTCCATAACTTACTTCTTACTGTCTTTCCTTCTTGTTTCCACTAGTATTTGTCCCCCGTTTTTCCTTTTTTGCTTTTTTGCATTCATTTTCGTTCTTTCTTTATCTCTGCCTGGTGTTTTTTTTCTTTCTTTCCGTTTGTCCTTTCTTTCTCTTCTTCTTTTTATCTGTTCGTGTGTTCGGGGGATTTTACGGTCTTCTGCTCTCTCTTTCTTTTCATTTGTTTGTATGTTTGATTTTCCATTGATTTGTCATTTTTCATTTACTGTTTTTGTCCACACACACATACGCACGCACGTACGCATGCATGCACGCACACACGCACACATGCACACAGGCACGCACGCACGCACGTACACACACACACACACTGTAAATTATATATTATTATATCATTCCTTCCATTAAATTAACATTATATGACTTTTTTGCACACACACACGCACGCACACAAACACACACACACATACGCACACACGCACGCACACATACACACACACTGTAACTTATATACGGTATCATACCTTCCATTTAATTAACATTACTGACAATGTTTTTTAAAAACTTCTAACATTCGACAGTTTCAAAAGGAGTTTTCGCAGAAAGGTTATGTCATTGCAAGTTTCCGTCGACGCATAGTTGTCTATGAAACATAGCTCAATGACCCCATACATCATGTATGGTACAGTCTTAATGGAAACTATTTTGCCTCTTTGGATTGGGATACACTGCCATGCTCTACCACATCTATAGGAAAATATAGAGAGAGTGGAACAAAATGGTAAAACACAAGGCAGACATAGAGACAACAGAGAGAAAAGAAAAAAATGTTTTTTTACTAAAAAAAGTAAGAACGGAAGATAAGAACAAAGATAGAAAAAATGAAGGTTAGAAAGGAAGTAAGAGACGCAAGAAAGAAAGAAAGAACAAGAGAAAGAAAGGAAGAAAGAAAGAAAGAAAGAAAGAACACGAGAAAGAAAGGAAGAAAGAAAGAAGGAACTAAGAAATAAAAAAAAGAAGAAAAGAAAGAAAGAAAGACAGACATTTTTTTTTTTTTTTTTTATCGAGGATAATGGAATAAGCACTTATGTGCTTTTTTACATCCAGTCAGCGTGTGTATGCGGTTTTGTAAATTCTGCCATCTGTTCTCACCGGCACACAATGGCCTACTCTTACAAAAAGCGGAACAGGATTTAACGTGTGCGCAAGATGGTCTGCGTGCGTTCGCACACGGGGCCTCGGTTTATAGTCTCATCCGAAGGACTTTTGGGGAGAGTGGAGTCTGCACTGATGTTAACTCCAGGGGAAAAATCCCCTTGAACGGGAATCGAACCCGGGTCCTCAGATTGCGAGCGCAATGTTCAAACCACTAGGCTATCCCGTCCCCCCTAGAGAGAAAGAAAGACAGACAGAAAGAAAACAAAGAAGGAAAGAAAGGAAGAAGACAGGCAGAAAGACAGGGGAAATAAGGAAAACAAAGGCAGAAAATCGAAAAGAATAAAAGGCAGTAAATCGGAATAAAAGGAAATAACAAAATATATATATATAGATAAATAAATACATAAATAAAAAAACGAGAATGCAAATAATAAACAAACAAGTAAACAAACAGACTTAGAGGCAAAACAAAACAAAGTTTTAAAATAAATATGCATAAATGAAAAAAGAAAAGAGCACAAACACAACTATACCGCACACACGAGACATTCAAAAGCAGGGAACAAAACGAGAAAGAGAAAACAGGGAGCTAGAAGCACTTAAGCCAAGACACCATCAAGCGAAACAAAAAACAAACTAAAAGCCCACGCACACACACAAACAAATAAACCCAAAGAGAAAAAAATGAAAGAAAAAAAAGAAAAACAGCGTGATGTAGCATGCATGAGAGCTTGGTAGCAGGGGAGAGTCGACAAATTAAATGATAGAAATAATACAAACAGATATTCAAGAAGAACACGAAAATAAACAACTAATGACGACGACTTGTTTCACTGGCAAGGAGCCATAAGAGTTCTTTTTAAATCAGCCAAGCTTGCGTTTCAGTTTTAATAAAAGATTGTGCACTTTTTTTATTTCCACGAGAATATAATGTAAACAGGAGGCACCGTGGTCGAGTGGTTTAGGCGGTCAACTCGTGATCCAGAGGTCGCGGGTTCGATCCCCGCTCGGCTCGGTGTTGTGTCCTTGGGAAAGACACTTTACTCCTATTTTCCTCACTCAACCCAGGTGTACAAGTGGGTACTAGCTCTGCTGGGGAAGTATCTGGCGACAGACTAGCGTCCTGTCACAGGGGTGGTGAAAAACCATCAGTTCGCTTAACGCTACCGAAACCGGGATAAGCTCCGGCTCTATGGGCCTTCTGGCTCGAAAGATAATGTAAACACATACATCATCAACACACACACACACAGACACGCGCGCGCGCGCGTGCGTGCGCATTATACTGGCAACAAGCCACAACAATTCTTTTAAATCAACGAGCCATGTATTCCAGCTCTAATAAAAGTTTACACAAACATTTTATTTTCACGAACATATAATGTGAAGACATACATCATCACACACACACACGCACACACGCACGCACAGGCACACACACACACACGCACGCACGCACGCACACACACGTGCGCGCACAGGCACGCACGCACGCACAAACACACAACAACACACACACACACACACACACACACACACACACACACGTGTAATCCCTTGAGAGATACAAATCAGCATTTTAGCTAGAAAATTAATGTGAGTTATGCTGGATGGCTGTCATCTACGGAGATATCGTTTCAGCCTTTTGAGAGTTCACAATAAATGAAGTATCCCTTTCAAGGCCCCTTGACAAACAGATCTAACGGCCAACGTGTGAAGAATGGAAACACGACTGTTTAACATAGACACAATTTTGTCTTGCATCTGTTTGTTTTATGTTCATTAAAAACAAGGCATATCGTATTCAGTCTATCTTAAAAGGCGCCCCACTTCCTTGTTCCATATAAGGTGTGTTCAAATTCATTTAATGTCTGTGCACAGGTTGTGATTTTAGGTATGTGTGTATATATGTGTGTGTGTGTGTACGTGCGTGTGTGTGTACGTGCGTGTGTGTGTACGTGCGTGTGTGTGTACGTGTGTGTATATGTGCGTGCACGCACGAACGCGTGTGTGTATGTTTATGTGTGTTTGTCTGTGTGTCTGTCTGTCTGTGTGCGTGCATGCGTGTGTTTGTCTGATTCTTTGGGAGTATGTGTTTCTGTACGTGCGTTCGTGTCTGTCTTTCTGCATAATGTCTTCTGATAGTTAGGGTATGGTAAAGACAGAGGTATAGGTACCAGGTGTTCCAGTAATCTAAGTGGTCGTGGGAAAACGAGGCATCAGAGACCTCAGCTTCTCTAGGGGCCAGCATATTGAGGGCAACGCCCATCTCCTCTCCCTCGCTGCTTTACCTTCCCTGACCTTAAAGAGACAGGTACCCAATTACAGCTTGGTTAACTGGGGGGACTATACTGAAGCCAAGGCCTGCAAACGTCCACCCATCCAATTGGTATCCCGCGCGCGTGCGCGCGCACACACACACACGTACACACACACACACTTGTTCACGGTTTACTGGAACATTTGCAGCGTTCTTGCTGTTAGTCTTTCTTATTTGACAAAAAGCAAAGATCCCGTGGGTATGGCATAATTATCAAGCACATGTTAAACAAATTACGTCCGAAACAAGCAGAAACAACAAAACACACCTGCGACAAACAAGTAAACAATCAAAAACAGATACGATAATGTAAATTTCCCTTGACAGCAGTTTAAGAAGGAAAAAGAACTCTTAACACCCTTGGAAAAGAACAAGAACTCAACTCAGTTACAGGAAAACAGTTTTAACAGGAGGAGTGGAACTAGAGTCAGTACACTGTCCTCAAGGAAATGATGCCAAGTTCTAGGCAGAGGAGTTTGTCTTGCCTGAGAGGGCTGTACACTCCAATACTGCTCCCAGCCAACACATCACCGAGTGTGTTTTGTTTAGAGGATTCTGTCAAGATTACAGGAATATTTCAAAAGAGAAAAAAACAACTAGTAGTCCATGACAGTTAACAAATCCACAACTTGCAGATGACTGTGGGCGTGTGAAAATGTTCACAACACAAATGGTTCCTTACACAATGAATAGGAATAGATGACACAATTTACAAAACCGCATACACACGGGGACGGGATGTAAAAAAAAGCACATGAGTGCTTATTCCATTATAAAAGAGTAAATAAAATAAAAATGAATATAAACAAGTTCCCATTATTGTCATGGAGATCAATAAAAAGAACATTCACTATACAGGAAAGCAGTGTCGGGGGACGTACCTTCACATAAGTGAACGTCCACAACGAAATGAGTCGCATCGCACCTGACCCAATTTTTTGAAAACTCGGAGCCATATTTTGTTAAGAATGGGTCAGGTTATCGATTCTTGTACATTGTAATAAGTTATTGAAGTGTAATTTTGCTTCGTGTGCTTTAAAAATGCATGAAAAGCACCCAACCTGTTTATCTTTCGGATGAGACGATAAACCGAGGTCCCGTGTGTTACAGAAAATTATGCAGCGCACGAAAAAGAACCCACGGCAACAAGAGAGTTGTCCCTGGCAAAATTCTTAGAAAAAAAGCCACCTGATAGGGAAGAAATACAGTTGCAGACAAAAAAAAACAAAAAAAAAAAAAGGTTGGCGCTGCTTTGTGGCGACGTGCTCTCCCCGGGGAAAGCAGCCCGAATTTCACGCAGAGAAATCTCGTGACTAAGTGGTATAATAAATAAATAAATAATAAATAAATAAATAAACAACGGTAAAGGTGTCCATAACCTATAAGTCATAGGGAAGCGAGGCGTCAGAGACCTCATTTCTCTAGGGGCCAGCATATTGAGGGCGGCGCCCATCTCCTCTCCCTCGCTGCTTTACCCTCCATCACCTTAAAGAGGGCAGGTACCCACTTACAGCTGGGTGAACTGGGGGAACTGTACTGAAGCCAAGGCACGCAAACGGTCACCCATCCAACTGGTAACCACACTCGAGGCTTCTTAACTTGGCTGGGGGAAAGCGAGTGCTCCGACCACTGAGCTATCCCGTCCACTGGTCACCTATTACACAATACGACTTGTCAGTTTATCTTTAATTTGCCACTTTCGGGTGTCCAGCATTTCAGCTTTTCATAACTATTTCTTTAGAAGTATGTGCTTTTCAATCTCTTTTTCTATCACTGTTTAAGTGTGTGTTTTTTTGTTATGAAAAAACCCCCAAAAAAAGGGGAAAGGTTTTCAATTAAATTAGAGTGTTGTGGGGCGAAGTTCAAAAACCTCAGCTTTTTCCAGGAGCCCCTATTGAAGCGGCCCCCCTCTCTTCTCCCTCGCTGTTTTCCCCTTCTGACCCTTAAAAAAAGGCAGGTAACCCTTTAAGCTGGGTGAACGGGGACTGTTCTGAATTTAAAGCGCGGGAAAAAACCCCCCCCACCCACCCCGGAACCACGCTCAATGACGCTAAACTCCCCAGTTTTCGGTATTCTTCTAAAACCACCCTCATCAGGCTGTGAGTCTGACCAAAGCTTTTCCTCCAAATTTTGATTTGCCCCCCTCGAAACCCTTTCCCGCCCTAAAAACAAATGACCTTTCGGGATATTCGGATTTGGGTTTACATGAAAATTTTTGGGGGTCAGGGGAAAAAAAAACCCAAAAGGGAAAAACTCCACCCCCACAGGGTTTAAAAAAATAAAAAACTGTTCGATAGTTGTTCGTGGGCCCGTGGGGGAAAAAAAAACATCCTTTTATTTTCTTAACCCCCCTTCTCCTTCTCAAGCCTCCCCTGGGCTCTCGACTCTGTTTTTCTGTTGTCTGTGTCGTCCCCTGTCTGTCAGTAATTCCCGTTTTCCTTTTGTCCTTCTTCCCCCTTTTCCCCTTCTTCTTTCTCTCTCTCTCCTCTTTTCTCCTTTTCTCCTCTCTTCTTCTCCTCTCTCTCTGTCGCTCTGCCCGTCTCCTCATTCCGTTTCCCCCCTTTTTCTTGGGGCTTTTGTTTTCCCCTTTCCGTAAGCCCTGTCTGTCTGTCTTTTTGAACCCGTTTTCTTTCTTTCTGTCTGTCCGTTGGTCTGTCCCTCTGCCTGCCTGCCTTTTTGTCTGTCCCCCTCCCTTCCCTCCTCTCCTCTCTCTCTCTCTCTCTCCCTCTCTTTTCTCTCTCTCTCCCAAAAATATAAAAAAACAATCAATCTCCCTCTCTTTTTTGAAAAGGGAAATAAAATCAAAAATCCCCCCCTAACTAAAATGCTTCCCGGACAAAAAAAAATCTGGAAGGAGCCGTCCCTTTTTTGGGCAACAACGCGGGCCCTTCACAGTCCGAGTTTTTTGGTATAATCCCTTCCAACATTTTTTTGGGTTATATTTTTTTTTCATTAATTTTCATGAGGGTAGGGTTTTTTCCCCCTTGTATTGCTTTTTGGCTGTTTTTTTTGACGCCCCTCTCTCCTCTTCCTCTCTCTTCTCTCTCTCTCATCCCTCTCTCTCCCCTTTTTCACTTCTCCCCTTCCCCCCTCCTCCTCTCTCTCTCTCTCTCTCTCTCTCTCTCCACTCTATCTCTCTTCCCCTCTGTCACTTCTCTCCCCTCCCATCTCTCTGGTTTCCCCTCTTTCTTTCTCTCTGTCCATGTCCCCTCCTGGTTTTTTTTCTCTTTTCTCGGGGGCCCCTTCTCTTCTTCTCTCTCCTCTCTCTCTCCCCTTTTCCCCTCCTTCTCCTTTTCTCGTCCCCTTTTTCCCTGTATTCCCCTCCTTTCCTTTTCTCTCTTTTCTCCTTCCTTCTTCTTATTTTTTTTTTTTTCCCCCAAATTTTCCTCTTTTCCTCTTTGTATTGAAACAAAAGTTTGTTAAAAAGCATATAAGTGACCCTTTAAAAAAGTCATTTTATTCATTTATTCAATAAAATTCATTTTTTTAATTTAAAGAGGGAGGGTTTTTCCCCGTAGCGGGGGGTTTTTTTTTAAGGGGGGCCCCCCCCCTTTTTTTTCCCCCCCCCTTTTTTTTTCCCCCCCCCCCCTCCCCCCTTTTCCCCCCCTTTTTTTACCCCCTTTTCCCCCGATTTTTTTTGGGGGGGGGGGGGGAGTTTTTGGGGGGCCTTTTGGGGGCCCCCCCCCCCCCCCCCCAATTTTTGGGGGCCCCCGTTTTTTTTTTTTTTCCCCCTTTTTTTTTTTTTTTTTTGCCCCCCCCCTAGAAAAAATTTAAAATCAAAAAAAAAATAATTAAAACAAGAAAGGGACCCCCCCCGGGGGGGGCCGGCGCGGGGGGTTTTTTTTTTTTTAAAAGAAGAAAAAAAAAAACCCCCCGGGGGCCCCATGCCGACCAAGCCTGCCGCCCCCCCCCCCCCCCCCCCCCCCCCTTTTTTTTTTTTTTTTTGGGGGGGGGGGCCCCGTTTTAGTGTTTTTGGGGGGGGGGGAGGGGTGGGTTTTTTAAAAAATTTTTTTTAAAACCCCCGATTTGAAAAAGGATTCCCAAAAGTTTCCCCCAAATGGAAAGGTGGAAAGATTGAGAAAGGGTCAGGAGGGAAAGGGGGGGGGGGAAAAGGCGGGGAAAAGGAGGCCAGGGGACCGGGAAGAGAAGGGGGGGGCAAAAGGGGGTTTTTTTGGCCCGGTTTAAAAAAAAAAAAGAAAAAAAAATTTTTTTTTTGGGGGCCCGGGGGGGGGGGTTTTGAATTTTAAAAAATTTTTTTTTTTAAAAATTTAAAAAAAACCCCCAAAAAAAAAGGGAGGAGAGAGAGAACAGAGAGACAGAGAAAGAGAGAGAAGAGAGAAGGAGAAGAGAGTAGAAGAGAGAGAGAATTTGGGGAAAACAAAAAAAGAGAGAAGAAAAAAAGAGAAAGAGAGAAGAGAGAGAAAAAGAGAGAGAGAGAGAGAGAGAGAGAGAGAAAAGAGATAAAAAAAAAGAGAGAGACAAGAGAGAAAGAAAAGAGAGAGAGACAAAGAGATACAGAGAGAGAGACAGAGAAAGAGAAAGACAGCCATACAGACCGAGACAGGACAGAGACAAAGATAGAGATAGAGAGCTATTTAATTGTCTCAAATAGTTAAGAAGAACTCTATTTTAATACAGTATCAAGTGCAGTCTAGCCTGTGCATACAATCCATGCCTCTGCCAGAAGGAATTCTTAACCTCTACCCTTCTGTGCATAGTTATGCGGTTTTGGGGGTTTTGTTTTTTTGTTGTTGTTGTTTGTTGTGTTGTTGTTGGGTTTTTGTTTTTGTTTTTTTGGGGTGTTTTTTTTTTTTTTTTTTTGGGGGGGGGGGGGTGCGAAGCAGGAGCAGGGGGAGGTGTGGTGTGTGTTTCCCCTTTAAAAAGATCCGGAACCTTTTTTTAATTTTTTTTTAGCCTTTTATAAGTTTCTCTGCAGTGAGTATCTCTACCAGTAGTGTTCTTTTTTCCTTTCTATTTCTTATTTTGTTCTCTCTTTCTGTCTCAGTCTCTCTGTCCTGGGCTCTCCGTCTACTCTCTCGTATCCTATTCCCCCTTCTCTCTGTCACGTCCCCCTTTCTCTTTTTATCTCTGCCCCTCTCCC
>JAQIHA010000790.1:0-13149 GCA_028751875.1 Rapana venosa
TGAGCCCCTGACCTGCACTGCCAGCCGCCAATAACCCCCACCCCCACCCCCTCCTCTTCCTCACCTCTTCCTCTTCCCTTCCTCCTCTCCGCCAAATCAAAGACCACCTCCCCTCTGAACTTTGGCGTCTGAGGGATGCCTGATGTGACGTGGTGTAATGGGGGAGAGAAATGGACTGGTGTGTGATGTGGTGTGGTGGGAGGAGAGATATGGGTGGTGTGTGATGTGGTGTGGTGTGGTGGGAGGAGAGATATGGGTGGTGTGTGATGTGGTGTGATGTGATGGAGAGGGATATGGACTGGTGTGTGTTGTGGTGTGGTGTGATGGAGAGAGAGATGGACTGGTGTGTGGTGTGGTGTGATGGAGAGAGATATGGACTGGTGTGTGTTGTGGTGTGGTGTGATGGAGAGAGATATGGACCGGTGTGTGTTGTGGTGTGGTGTGATGGAGAGAGATATGGACTGGTGTGTGTTGTGGTGTGGTGTGATGGAGAGAGATATGGACTGATGTGTGTTGTGATGTGGTGTGATGGAGAGAGATATGGACTGGTGTGTGGTGTGGTGTGGTGTGATGGAGAGAGATATGGACCGGTGTGTGTTGTGTTGGGGGAAAAAATGGACTGATATGCGATTTAGTGTGGTGACTGGGAGGTTGTCTTGTAGTACAACATGGAGGAAAAAGTGTGCAGTAATATGGTTTGGTAATATCAGAGTCAAAACCAGAGAAATATGAAACTGAAAAATAAACTAAATATACTATCCCAACATGTATTGTCCAGTGCTGTTCTGCACTGAACTATATTTTGAGCTAGACACACTCCACAAAACTGCTTTACATTGCACTGCAGCACTTACGTCTATAATATACTATACTGCACTTCTTCTTCGTAGTCAAACGCTTCGACAGCAACTACTGATGTCTGTCATATGAGCACGAAAGTTTATGTTGCATTACAGTAAGCGGCTGACAAGTCAGACTCAACACATCTGACATCAGTGTGGATACTGTACCATATCAAGCTGAGATCTGCTACACTGCCTCTCATATACTAAATTGTGGTGACAGTTCTATCTCAGGCAATACCATCTTCAAATCCCAGCGAATCATGTTCTATGGACCACTGCCTTCCTCCAGAGGGGGATCAATAAATACACTGACTTGACTTCTCCATCAACTCCCTGAGAAGTCATAGGGGCACCACGCTGATTCTTCAGGTCAGTGTGCTGAGGGCAAGTTGCTTACTGGGCAGAAAATATCCCTGCTTTTCTTGCAGCAGAAGCAGATCTAGTTTTATATTTCCTCCTCTCCTGTTGCAAAAAAAAAAATCCATCTTGGCAACCTTGAATAGAACATTGCGTGTTTAAGAGCAGTTAACTCTTTCATACCCGTTTCCCTCCCGTGGCGATCAGCGGGGAGCCCACAGTCAGCAGGCTGCACTGCAGGCCATGTACAGTCACAGGATGGTCATGTACAGTCACAGGATGGCCATGTACAGTCACAGGATGGCCATGTACAGTCATAGGATGCACTGCAGGCCATGTACAGTCACAGGATGGTCATGTACAGTCACAGGATGGACTGCAGGCCATGTACAGTCACAGGATGGCCATATACAGTCACAGGATGGCCATGTACAGTCACAGGATGGACTGCAGGCCATGTACAGTCACAGGATGGCCATATACAGTCACAGGATGGCCATGTACAGTCACAGGATGGACTGCAGGCCATGTACAGTCACAGGCTGCACTGCAGGCCATGTACAGTCACAGGCTGCACTGCAGACCATGTACAGTCACAGGCTGCACTGCAGGCCATGTACAGTCACAGGATGGACTGCAGGCCATGTACAGTCACAGGATGGTCATGTACAGTCACAGGATGGACTGCAGGCCATGTACAGTCACAGGATGGCCATGTACAGTCACAGGATGGACTGCAGGCCATGTACAGTCACAGGATGCACTGCAGGCCATGTACAGTCACAGGATGGACTGCAGGCCATGTACAGTCACAGGATGCACTGCAGGCCATGTACAGTCACAGGATGCACTGCAGGCCATGTACAGTCACAGGATGGACTGCAGGCCATGTACAGTCATAGGATGCACTGCAGGCCATGTACAGTCACAGGATGGCCATGTACAGTCACAGGCTGCACTGCAGGCCATGTACAGTCACAGGATGGCCATGTACAGTCACAGGGTGGACTGCAGGCCATGTACAGTCACAGGATGGCCATGTACAGTCACAGGCTGCACTGCAGGCCATGTACAGTCACAGGATGGCCATGTACAGTCACAGGCTGCACTGCAGGCCATGTACAGTCACAGGATGGCCATGTACAGTCACAGGATGCACTGCAGGCCATGCACAGTCACAGGATGCACTGCAGGCCATGTACAGTCACAGGATGGCCATGTACAGTCACAGGATGCACTGCAGGCCATGTACAGTCACAGGCTGCACTGCAGGCCATGTACAGTCACAGGATGGACTGGTCCATTTGGCCCTGGCAGTCACAGGATGGACTGATCCATTTGGCCCTGGCAGTCACAGCAGGCTGATTGCACGTCTGCCGGCACCACGCGGAAAAATCAATGAGAGATTTCAATCCCCTGCCAGGCCCATTTTCTCTGACCTCTTACTTCCCTGTCATTTACGGAAATTTTGGGGTGAAGTGTTGTGAGCAAAGTGTCAGCATGCTGGTGGTTTCGGGATTTGTATGCATGCAGCTAGTAAAAGAGGGGGGTGGAAGCTAGAAGGACAGAAACTGAAGTTACTGGAGATGATCAATAATTTGATCAACGCTAATGTGCATTGAACCATGTATATAACTCTCTCTCTCTCTCTCTCTCTCTCTCTCTCTCTCTCTCTCTCTCTCTCTCTCTCTCTCTCTCTCTCTATCTGTCTGTCTGCTCTGCTCTGCTCTCCCTTCTTTTTTTCTGTATGTTTGTTTTTCTTGGATTCTTTCGTTCGTCTTCTTCTTTCTCTCGCAATATCTTCTTTGTTTTCATTCTTTACATTTTTTGTTTTGTGTATGTGTTTTGGTGTGTTTTAGGGGCTTTATATATTTTTAAAGCTTTTTTTTTCATTGTTTTTTTTTTGATTTATTTTTGGTTTTATATAGGTTCCCTGTTTACGTTTTTTTTTTTCCTCCTTTTTTCTGAGGGAGGGATTTTTAAAAAAAATTTTTGGGTGCTTATTCATTACCCTCGGGAAAAAAAATTTTCCCGTTTTTTTTGTTCCTCTCTCCCCTTCTCTTCTTTTTTCTTTTTTTAATACCCAGCTGATGCATCCCTAAACCCTCCCCTTTTTAATTAGGGTTTTCAATATAGGGGGTAAAGATTTAAGGGCCCAAGATGAAAGAGAATGGCCCAAAAGCAAGAAGAGAGAGAGAGAAGAGAGAGAGAGAGAAAGAGAGAGAGAGAGAGAGAGAAGAAGAGAGAAAAGGGGAAAAAGAGAGAGAGAGAGGAGACAGAGAGAGAGAAGAGAAACAAAACAGACAAAAAACAAAAGAGGGAAAAGAAAAAGAGACAGACTGAGACAGACGGGACAGAAAAAAAAAGAGACAGGGGAGGGGTTTTTTCCGGCATAAACAAAAACGATGTTTCTGTGAAAAATTTCCGGAAAACATTTTTTAAAAAAAATCCCCCCCCATTTTTTTCCCTTTTTTCCCTCCCCTGAGAAATGAACCCCACACCCCCTTTTTTTTAAAACCGCTTCAAAATTTGGAAAGCGCAGAAAATTTTTGTTTTTTTGTTTTCCTTCCCTGTGCTTCGAGTTTCGTTTTTTCCGCTTTGTTGATGACTGGGCCTGGGGGCTAGACAGCCGGGACATACAGGGTTGCATGCAAGGAAAAAAAATACCACACTTTTTGGGCCCTGTTTTGGGCCACGATTAAAAGGATAGGACAATTTTTACTCTTTGGGAAATCACAATAAAACTAGATCTATCTATACTGCTTTCTGCCAAAAATTTTTTGGCCCAAATCAAAAAAAAACCCCAAAATTTATTACAAAAAAATGATAAAACCATACAAACCTATATGTTTTTTAGAAATTTTAAATTTTTTTTGGAAAATGTTTTTAAAATTTCATGACAAAATTTTGTTTTATTTGTGCTTCTTATCATTTCAAAGAAGGTGCAAATTGTCCCCACAAAATACAGACTTAAAAAAAGTTTGAAACATCTCCTTTAAAAAAAGTTTTAATTTAAACTCCTTTAGGGGGGGGGGGAAACATCTCCGGGGGGGTATGAAAACATCCCCTTTAGGGGGTTATGAAACTTTTCCTTGGGGGGGGGGGTATGAAACATCCCTTGGCCCAAGAGTAAACATCTCATTTGGGGGGAAAATAAAACCAAACCCCCTTGGGGAAAAGTTTGTAACACATCTCCTTTGTGTGCACGGCACATTGGGACGGGCTTGTGGTGTGATTATCCTCAAATTTTTTTTTTTTTCCCTTAAAACTGTTTAAAAAAACACATATTTTTAACAGCTAATATAGCACAGCAGCACAACAACAAAAACAGCAGCAACAAAAATAAAAAAGCGAAAAAAAGAGTTTGTTTTTTTGGTTTGACTCTTTAGGAATGATTTTTGACAGAATAGGGGAGGCGTTCGTTTTTGTTCTTGTTATTTTTGGGAAGGGTTTTTTTTTTTAGCTTTTTATTTTATTTGTTTACTTTCCTTGTTTTTTTTTTTGAAAGGGAAGGGGGAGAAGTTTAGGCCAAAATACATTTTAAATTTTTGGGGAGGATGGGGGTAAAAAGAAGGGGGTCCTTAGGTGCAAGAAGGGCATTTTAAAAATTAAATAAACTGACAGGGGGAAGTGGGGTCGACATTTGAGGGGAGAGGGGAGGAGATGAAAAAAGGGAAAGAAAACAGAGAGAAATGAAAAAGAAAGGAAAAAAAACCCAAAAGTAAGAGGGTGAAACCCAAAGCACAGCCCAAACAAATACAAAAAAAGAACAAAGGAGATTTTCCAGCGATCATACGTTCGAAAAGAAAACCCTTTTTTGGTTTGATTGCGTCTATCTCGGTCCCAACAAAACTTGTTTTCTAAACATAGACCCTTTTTTTGAAAAAAGAAAAAATAGATAAAAAAAGAAATAGTTTAAAGCCCACAAAAATTATAGAAAAAACAAAAAAAAATAAAAACTAGATATAAAAAAATGCTAGTGTTTCGATCATTTTTTGTGTACCAAAATTTCCCCAGTTTTGCTGAATGAAAGCCCAAAAAAGGGCATTAAGAAAGGAAAACAAAAGAAAGACAAGAGGGGGAAATGAAAAAAATAAAAAGGGAAAAGATAAGAAATAAAAAGCAAGAAATGAATAAAATAAACAAATCGAAAAAGGGATAAATAAAGGACATTTTAGAAAAAAGGCAAAAAAGAAAACAAAAAAAAAAGTAAGGTCATGAAGAAGGAAAGAAAAAAGGGTTTTTTTTTTTAAAAAAAAAAAAAAAAGCCCAAAAAGAAAGCAAAAAAATAAATTTTTCCCTTTATTAAAAAGTTAGATAAAAAAAAACTTTACTTTAATCTATTACCCCGTTGTTTACAACATCCTTTCGTTTCGTTTTTTTTTTTTTTTATCATTGTCTTTAAAATTTTTTAAAGGGTTTTGATCGGTTTTTTGAGTTTATGTGTTGTTACTCCTTACCCCCTTTCCCACCCCGCTCCGTTCCCCCCCTTGTCCGACCCCAAATCAAATCCAAGAGGGTTAAACCAAAAACGCACTATACTAGCCACGCTGGCTCTGGAAAAACCCCTGGAAAAACTGGGGGCTGTTTGGGGGTAACCCTGAAACTTTTTTTCACTGAAAGTAGGGAAAAGGGAAAGGGCCTTTAGTATACCACCAAAGGGGCCCTGCGTGGCCTGGGTTTTCCCCATCTCTCTGTCTGTTTTCGAGAAAAGGGGTTTCTGACAAAAAAATCTAAAATTTAAAATCATAGCCATAAATGAAACTTTTATACTACAAAAGTTTATACACCCCAAACAATGACAAAACAATTCCCCCAAAAACAAGCCATGGAAACGTTTCTAAAAACTACACATCAATTTACTAAACATTTACCCCCACAATCTGAGCCAGGGAAAAAGATGTTTTAAATTTTTCACATCAATATACAAAGCAAAAATCCCCAATAAGGGGTTTAAACCACCCCCCCAAACAAAACAAACAGAAGGAACACTTTTTCCCCCCACCCAAACGACAAACAAATTTGTCAAAAAGATCATGGGAAGTTTTTTGGGAAACTTAAACCCCAAAAAAACCAAAACCCCAAACGTTGACAGGGCAGGTAAACAAAATAGATGGCCTGGCAAAAAATTTTTTTCCCTTCAAGAAAGTCAGGAGGAGGGGGGAGGGGGGTTTTTGGAAAACCCCGGAAATAAAACAAAAATAGGGGATGTTTTTTGTTACTGGCCCAAGAAGGGGGTAATTTGAAAGGCCCAAAGGCTTTGGAACACAACCCCATAAAGGGAGTAATTTTGGTGAAAAATTTTTCCCCCACGGGTGCCCCCAAGAATTTCCCAAAGGGAGGGGAGGGGGAGCAGCGGCAGCAGCAGCAGAAGAAGAAAAAAGGGGGGGAAGGGGGAGGAAGAAAAACCATCAAACATACGGGACAGAATAGCCTAGTGGTTAGAACACTGTAATTGCTTTTTGACGGCCTGAGATCGAGCCCAAGATTGAGTAAAACCCCCCAATCCCCTTTCCCGGGGGTTTTTCCCCCTAAATAAAACATCATCCCGATTTCACTTTGTAAAAATTCCTTCTGATGAGGAAATAAAACCAAGGCCCCTTTGGTAAAAGCACGCGGAAAATTTTGCGCACAAAAAAAAGGGCCGTTTTTAAACTTTTGGGAAAGAAAGCTGTTTCGTGGGGGTAAAACCCGGAAAGACACACGGGGACCTCGGTTTAAGGTCTTCTTTTTCTTCCCCTTCGTTCGCTTTTTTACACCGTCCGATGTGGTTTTTGGGGGGGAAAAAAATTTTGGGATGTCCTTTTTTCCCCTCCTCTTTTGGGCCGTACTTAGTTTTGCAGGTTATCCCCCCCGGCCACACAATCTTATCCCTAGGGTATTCAAGAATATTCAAGGGAAATGGGGTCAGAAATGATGTTACATCCAGGGGGGAAAATTCCCTTGGGCCCGGTGCTTTTGTGGTGGCTTTGAAACCAGGCCAACAATTTAAAATTTAACACTCTAGCCCCCTAGGGTTCCCCACCACCCCCGGAAAGTGTCCCTTTTCCCCTTCTGTTCTTCTTGAAGAAATTTTGGTGGGTTTCCGGGTTTTTTTCCTCTTTGCTTTGGGATTTGCTTTTTTCCCTTTTTTTTCTTCTTTTCTTTTTGGGCAGTGCATCAGTTTCTTTTTTACAGCCAAATTTACCCGTGGGTTTTTCCAAGAGATATGGGGGATACTAAAAAAGAAAGCAACCTCCCTCTTTGATGGATAGTGACCTTAGTTTCCAAGAGCAATATCGGGGTTTAAAAGGGGTAGCCTATGGTTTGAGCTTGAGAGCTTCGATCTGACAAACCCCGGGTTTGGGAAACCCCCGCGAGGGAAAACCCCTTTTTATGGGAAATTTTTTTTTTAAACCCGGAGTTAAAATCAAATTTCCGACTTTCCCCCCTCCAAAAGTTTTTGGGAAAGACTTTAAAAATATATCAGGTTTTTTTAAACGCACCTAGAAAAAACTTGTTCACATGTTGAAAAAAAAAAAAAAAAAATTAGCTTTGGGGGAAGGTTTTTGCCTTTTTGGGGGTACCAGAGGAAGGGATTACCAAAAACTTTGAAAGGCTTTTAGATTTTCCCAAAAGTAACACAAGAGATACGCACGTACAGGGGACATCACACTCAAAAAAAACAAAACACACACACAAAACACAAAACCCCCAACATACACACACCCCACCACACACCCCAAAACCACACACACACAACACACACACCCCACACACACAAACACACACAACCACAACCCCCCACACACACACCACACACACTTAAGTGTCTCAGCAATTTTTTAAAAAATTATCCTACTACTGGCAAAAAAAAAACCCAAAAACCAAAAAATACTGTCAATGCCAAAATCAGCTTTTTGTCCACTACCTTCTGCCCCCTCCATCCCGTTTTTACTCCAAACTCCTGTCATCCCCGTAACTCTATCCACCCACTCCCTTTCCGGGCCCCCCCTCCTTACCCATCTTTTTCTTTCCCCCCGCTCCCAAAGTGAATTTTGTCCCGTGTAAATTTTTGGAAAGCCGGGAAATTTGCAGCAGCAGCACAGGGGGAAAAGGAAAAGATTTCAAGCGGGGAAAATCTTAAAATTTTTACACAGGATAGGGGCATCAGGGAAAAGGGGAAGGGGGAGGGGGGAAAAAGCCTGGTTGGTTAAAAGCATTAAACTTGGGGACCTTACGTAAAACCCGAGGGCACACTTCCATGATCTTTTCCCTGGTTTTTGGGGATTTTTTTTCCAAAAGTTAGCCTGAACGGACTTCGCTCCAAACCCTAAAAAAAACCCCCATTCCCTAAAGATCCTTCCCCAAACAGGGAAAAGGGGACTTTGACTATAGGGGAACGGGTTTTTAAAAATGTGCAAACCTATTGGGGATACTTTTAAAAAACCCCCCCGCATTTTGGGAAAATGTAAGCCAGTTATGGCCTGTGGGGAAAGGAAATCAAACATACCCAGCATGCATCCCCCTTCCTGGAACGGGGATGGAGCCAATTTTTGTACTCCTTTTTGTACTTCCTCCAAAAAACTAGTGCAGGCCCATTTTGCGAGATTTTAGGGGTAAAAAGGGAAATCAGGAGATGTTGTAGGACTGTCATTGACAAAAGGTTTTTCCCTCCCTCTTTTTTCCCAAATCTTTTCCCCAAAAATAAGGTCTTTTTTTTGTCTTTCGGTCTAACCAACAGCTTGAAAAAATTGTTATTTACACACACATGCGGGCAAAAGCACCGCACAAATATACACACAAAGCGCGCACACACCAAAAAACACATGAACCCCCACACCACAGAGTGGGAAATTCAGAATTTTAGAAACAATTTCATAAATTTTTGGGGAAAGAACCTCGCTTTTTACAGAACGTTCCCTTTTATCTGGATTATAAGGGGACTTTTCCCTTGCCCAAACTGTCTAGTAAATTTTAAAAGCTAAAACAATCACAGCACAAATCAGTCTCAATACCTATAGGCTATAATCAACATTTTCTTTCTAACTAGCAGTATATTCAAAAATTTACATTTACATTATCACGAACTACCCCTTTTTACTGAAAATAATCTTGGTCTTTGGTTCGTTTGCCTGTAAGTTTTATCTCTGTCTCTCTATATGCCGTCCCTTTTTTAAAGTCTGTTTTTTTTTCTGTCTATAAATCTATCTTTGTTCTGTCTGTCCCAGCCCTTTTTGTAATTTTCCCCTCGCAATTTGGGGCGGTTTTGCTTTTTCTGTAGGCATACCTTTTAAGTATAAAAACAACAAAAAAAACAGGAAAGGGTTTCCCCAATGTTTTAAAAAAGTTAATATCTGCAGAAAATTATTTGTAAAACGAATTTTAAAAAAAAGAAATATATAAAACAATTATTTTTGGGAAAAAAAAACTTATTTAAAAGGGCTTGGAAAATCATTTTTCAGCGTGAGGATTTTTTTTTTTGTGTGTGTGTGTGTGTGTGGTGTGTTGTGTTGTGTGGGGGGGGTTAATTTCGTGTCTAAGGAGATGGCAGATTTTTAAATTAGGTTTTTCTTTCCCCGTTTTCCTGCTTTTCTTCCTGTTTTTCTACCTGTTTTTCAAATCTCTCTCTCTCTTCCCCCTCTCTCTCTTTTCCTTTTCCCTTTCCTTCCCCTCCCCTTCTCTCCCCTCTCTCCCCATCAATAACAACTCCTCCCCTCTCTCCTCTCTTCTCGCTTTGTGCTCTCTCTCTCTTTTCCCCACCAATATCAGTTTCCTCTCACTCTCTCCCCTCTCCCCTCTCTCTCTCGTATCAGCTCTCTTCCCCTCTCTCTCTCCCTCAGTAACAGACTCTCTCCTCTCTCTCCTCATCCCCCCCCCTCCCTCCCTCCTCTCTCCGCTCGTGCTCTCTCCCCTCTCCCCTCTCATCAGTAAACAGACTCTCTCTCTCTCTCTCCTCCTCTCTCTCATCAGTAACAGACCTCCCTCCTCTCTCTCCCCCTCTCCTCTCTCCCCATCAACAACTCTCCCTCCCCTTCCTCTTTTCTCTCTCTCTCCAAACATATCAAAACTCTCTCTCTCTCTTTTCCCCCCTTCCCCTCTTCCCCCTCCCCCTTCCGGGCCCTGCTCTTCCCCTCTCTCTCCTTTATCAGTATCCCGACCCCCCTCTCTCTCTCTCTCTCTCTCTCCCCCTCTCTCTCAAAACAATATCAACTCTCTCTCCTCTCCCTCTCAAAAGTATCAGACCTCCCTCCTCTCTCTCTCCCCTCTCTCTTCTCCTTTTTGTCTGCTCTCCCTCTCTCCTCCCCATCAGTATCAACCCCTCTCTCTCTCTCTCCTTCCCTCGTCCCCCTTCTCCTCTCTCTCCCCTCCTCTCCTCATCATCAATGATAAAAGGAAATTGCTTTTGTTTTGGGAAAAATGTTTTGGTAAATTTGTGGTGAAACGGATGAAGAGATATAATACATGTGGAGACTTTTAAAAAGCAGGACCCCCAAAAAATTTTTTTTTGTCCCAGTAGAAAATGACTTTAGTTTTTAGATGCCAAAGTAAAAGTAAGTCTCCCCCAGGGACAATCCCAATTCTGAAATTTTGTTTTCAACAATTATGGAAATTTTTCCCATTTAATAGTGCACTGCTCTTTGTTTTCAAAATTTTAAAAAGGGGGGTATGTTTAAAGGGGACCAACAAGGCGCTATACATACAACTCGATTGGGGGGGTAGTTAATTTATTATTTTTTAGTGTCCGAAGATTTGTTTCTTTTTCAGATTTTTTTACTCATGTCGTTTTTTTGTTCTGACGTTCTGATTTTCCCACACCTTCCTGTTAAAATTTTATAAATTTAAACCATTTTATAAAAACAGGGTGGAAAACTGAGAAGCCCTCTGTTTGGAAAAAAATTTGTATGGGATGAAAACAAACCCCCTTTAGTTTATAAAGAAAATCTCCCGGAAGTGAAAAGTGTGAAATTTTTATTAATGCCTTTCAGATGATTGATGAGAACATTAATAAAGCTTTAGATTTGTTTAAACGGTTTCATAAAAGCCAGTGCTGATTGTATGAAGAAACAGGTACATATCAAAAAAGGGCCATCAAATGAACTTGGTTTGATAATGAATGTAAAAGTATGAAATATAAGGTCAAAAAACCTTCTGAAGACTTTCCGAAAAACATTAAGAAATGAGGACAAAACGTGTACTGTGTCACAAGAAGGGAATATAAATGCATGCTTAAAACGAAAAAAGAAACAGTATAAATAAAACCTTACTTGCAGATATGATGTCATCTATCTCTTCTCAAATCCAGTTCGGGAAAAGTGTTAAGAAGGCGTCATTTAGAAAAAGTCAGCCAAAGAATAGTATATCAGTTGACAGATGGTTTCAACATTTCAAAACCTTGTTGGAGAAAGACTCATTAAACCAACTCCATGATTACTGATGTTGACCAGTGATGGAAACTGAGGATTTCGATCGTCCCATATCTAAAGATGGAAATATTAGGGGGACTTAGAAAATTAAAGATGAGAACGCGGTCCTGATCAAATCATTGGTGAATTGCTAAAATAGGGGGGTAAAAATATTGTGCTTTTCCTTCTAAACTATTTAACAAAATTTTTGATGATGGTCTTTTTCCAGATAACTGGGGTGAATCTATAATACTAACATTGCATAAAAGGGTGATGTTGATAACCCTAATAACTACCGGGGAATTTCTTTACAGACATAAATTTGTAAGATATATAGTACTATTATTAACAATAGGTTACAGGAATGGGTTTTTTGAAGAATAATATTACAGGAGAGCACCAAGCTGGGTTTTAAGAGAGGTTACTCCCACTATAGATATATTTTTTACTCTGCTTGCGTTTGTACAGAAACAGTTTGCTCATAACCGTAAGCTCTATGTAGCATTTATTGACTTTGAAAAAGCATTTGATTCTGTTAACAGGAACTTGTTGTGGCCCTATTCTCCGAAAAATGGTGTGAAGGGTAAACTATTACGATGTTTGAGAGCCATGTATCAGAATGTCAGAAGCAAATAAGATGTGGAACTAAAGTGACTGACATAATATACTGTACCACTGGTGTTTAACAGGGTGATGTATGTAGCCCCTTATTGTTTTCTGTTTTTATCAATGAGTTAGCCAGAGACATCATCAATAAATGGTAAACACGGTGCCACTTTCCCCAAGATTTCTCAGAGTTGTTTATTCTTTCGCTTGCTGATGATGTTATCCTGCTATCTGAAACAGTTGTAGGCTTACAAAAGCAGTTAAACAGCTTTAAAAAGTGCTGCAACATCACTGGATCTTAAGGTTAATCTGAGTAAGAGTAAAAATCGTTGTATTCAGAAAAGGTGGATATTTAGCTGCTCATGAAAAATGGTTGTCAAAGGAAATATCATGCCCGTGATAAATGTATATAAATATTTAGGAATCTGTTTTTCTACTAAGCTTAGTTTCACAACTGCATGTAAAGATCTGGCAAGTCGAGGTAAACGAAGCTTTTTATTTGTGTTGAAAAAAACTACGAATATTGAATAATAACTCTTTTGACTTGTTTTATTAAGATATTTGATGCACAAATACAACCCACTGTGTTATATGGTTCAGAAATTTGGGCTTGGATGCAGCTGTAACTCATTGTGAATCAGTTTCACCTCTTTGCTTTAAAGCAGTTTTTGGCTTAGATGACGTACCCCCTAATGATCTTGTTTTTATAGTTGAAACTAAAAGATACCCTCTCTCTGTTAATGCGCTGTAAGATGCATTAGATATTGGATTAAATTCTGCATATGGAAAGAGAGCAGCTACCTTTTAAATCCTACAAGATGCTTTATGATCTAGATGTCAAAGGGAAAAACAACTGGCAAAACAAATACTCCCGTTTGGTGAACTGGGGTTTTTGGGTTTGTTTTTGGCTCAAAACAAGGAGTCGAAATTTTTAGAGATTTATTATTTCGCTTTTT
>JAQIHA010000791.1:0-13147 GCA_028751875.1 Rapana venosa
ACTGAATACACTGTAAAAAAACGTAATACATGTTACTCTGTAATACACCTGTATTACATTGTAATATACTTTAATACACGTAATACACTGTAATACATTGTAATACACTGTAATACATTGTATTACATTTAAATACACTGTAATACACTGTATACACTGAGAGGAAAGTACCAATGGACTGGCAAAATGCAATAGTGGTGCCAATTTGGAAGAAGAAGGGCAGCAAGAGAGACTGCAGCACCTACAGAGGCATTTCACTTCTCAGCCATGTAGGGAAAATGTATGCAAAGATTCTGGAACAGCGCACAAGAGCCAAAGCAGAACACCTACTGAGCAATGCCCAGTTTGGCTTTCGGAAAGGAAGAGGGTGCACAGATGCCATTTTCGCACTCCGACAGCTGTGTGAAAGAGCCATCGAATACAACCAAGACCTGCATACAGGTATTCGTTGACCAAGAAAAAGCTTTCGACCGAGTCAACAGAGACAAGCTCTGGAAGATCCTGGAGCAGTACGACGTAAAGGGGGCAGTTGCTTGATAACATCAAGCAATCTATGCCAACAGTATGAGCGAGTCCGAACAGCCAGTGGAACATCCGACTGGTTCCCGGTTACATCAGGGGTCAGGCAAGGCTGCGTACTCTCCCCCCTTCTCTTCGTGATCTACATGGACCAGATTACAAAGGAAGCCAACCCAGATCCTGAGGCCCTGAACGAACTATTATTTGCTGACGACCAGTCCCTGATGAATCAGAACAAGGCAGCTCTTCAAGAACACACAGACCAACTCAACACAAGCTGCGAGAGGTATGACTTTGAAGATCAGTATCACCAAAACAGAAGTTATGTCTGTCAGCAGAAATCCAGGAAAGCTGGACATCAACATCAACGGCACCCAGCTGAAACAGACCAAAGAATTAAATACCTTGGCAGCCTCTTCACTGAAGATGGAAAATTGGACAGAGAGATAGAAACAAGATGCCAGAAAGCGAACGCAGTCAGTTACCAACTTGCCCCCCTTCTAAAACATCCCAGCATCCCAATGAGCACCAAGGCAAAACTCATCAACGCCCATCTTCGTTCCAACACTCACATACCGTGTCAGACATGGGCCCTAACAAAAGCCTTAGAGAGAAACTGGTCACATGTGATATGCGCTGCCTGAGAAAAGCTGTCAACAAGACCAACGCGACAAGATCAAGAATGAGGTGATCAGAGACATGGTTGGACTAACACCAATTCTCCACCATATCGAACAACAAAGGATCAGGTGGTTTTTGGGCACCTCACTAGAATGCCGCCCAACCAACCAGCCCTACGGGCATACACCATCAAATACAATGGCTGGAAAGCCAGAGGTAGACCAAGGAGACGATGGAGCGACTCCGTGGCTGACACCCTGCGAGCCCATGACCTGTCACTACATCAAGCCTCCCGCTTAGCTGCAGACAGACGTCTGTGTCTCCCCGCGACGCCGAAGGGCACCAGCGGCAGATGAAAGAAAGAAGAAAAAGAGAAGAATACACTGTAATGCAAAGCACTGTACCACAGTACACTACACTGCAATACACTGTAATACACTGTAATACATTGTAATACACAGCAATACATTGTAATACACTAAAATACACTGTATTACACTGTGATACACTGTAATACACTGTAATACACTGTAATACTTTGTAATACACTGTAATAAAATGTAATACTATGTAATACAATGTAATACATTGTAATACAGTGTAATACACTGTAATACAGTGTAATACACTGTAATACACTGTAATACAATGCACTGTATACATTACACTACACTGCAACACACTGTAATACACGGCAATACACTGTAACACACTGTAATACAATGTAATACACTGTAATACACTTAATACACTGTAATACAATGCACTGTACACAGTACACTACACTGCAATGCACTGTAATACACTGTAATACACTGCAATACGCTGTAATACACTGCAATACACTGTAATACACTGTAATACACTGTAATACATTGTAATACACTGCAATACACCTGTGTTACATTGCAATATACTTTTTTACACTGTTATACAGTGAAGTACATTGTAGTTCACTGTAATACATTGTCTAATTCATTGTTTATACATGTAATACACGTAATGCAAAGCATTGTACCACAGTACACTCACTGCAATGCACTGTAATACACGGTAATACATTGTATACACAGCAATTACATTGTAATACACTACAATACACTATATTACACTGTTAATACAAGTGTAAATCACTGTAATACACTGTTAATGCACTTGAATACAATGTAAAAACACTGCAAACACACTGTAATATACTGCATACACTGTAATACACTGTAATACACTGGTAATACATTGTAATCACTGTAATTACCTGTAATACACTGTAAATACAATGCACTGTACACTGTACACTAAACTGCATTGCATGTAATACGCTTTATACACTGTGTTATCACTGTAATACATTGTGATACACTGATTAATACATTGTAACTCATGTAATATAACTCGTAATACACTGAATACATTGGACCACACTGCTTAAAAACTGTAATAGACTGTATACACTGTAATACACTGTAAATACACTGTAATACTCTGCAATACACTGTTATACAATGACTGTACACAGTACACTACCTGCAATGCACTGTTAATTTTACACTGTAATAAAGTAATTATTTGTATTTTATACTGTGATTCACTGTATTACCACTTTAATACACTGTTTAATGCACTTTATTACTACATTGTAAAAAACACTTTCTGCAACACACGGTATTAACACTGCATAACACTGTAATCACTGTATACATCTGTTATTACATTGTATATACACTGTTAATACACTTGTATTACACTTGTTAATAAAGTAATACACTGTAATACAATGTACTCTACACAGTACACCTACACTGCAATGCACTGTAATACAACTGTATTAACTGCTTAACGCTGGCGAGACACGGCAATACACTGTATTACACTGTAATACACTGCTATACACTGTAATTCATTGTATATACACTGCAATACACCTGTATTACATTGCAATATTCTTTAATACACTGTAAATACCATTGTATTACTTTGTGAATACACTGTAATACATTGTAATACACTGTAATACACTGTAATGCAAAGCCACTGTACCTCAGGTACACACACTGCAATGACACTGTAATACACTTGTAATACTTGTAATACACAGCAATACATTGTAATACACTTACAATACCACTGTTTTTACATTGTGTGAGACACTGGATTTACCACTGTAAATAACGGTAGATTACTTTGTAATTCACTATTAATACATTTGTAATACTGATGTAATATACTGTTATACATTAATACACTTTAATTCATTTTAATGCACTTTAATAATATAAAAACACTGCAACACACCCGTTAATACACTGCATCACTGTATACACTGTAATACAAGGTAAATGCACTTGTTATACACTTAATACATGTAATAACAATGCACTGTACACAGTTTCACTACATCTGGCAATTGCACTGTAATACATTTATACAGGGTATACACTTGTAATACATTGTGATACACTGTAAAAATTTGTAATACAAGGTATATATTGTAATACACTGCAATACACCTGTATTACATTGTAATATACTTTAATACACTGTAATACACTGTAATACATTGTTATACACTGTAATACATTGAAAATACATTTATAATTAACACTGTATCACACTTTTTGTGATTTACAATGCGCTGTATCATTACACTACATGCATGGCCATCTGTATACACTTAATCACTGTAATACACGGTAATACAGTGTAGATACACTGTAATCAGGCAATACGTTGTTAATACACTGTAATTAAACTGTAGTACACTGTAATACGATGTCATACACTGTAATACACTGTAATAACTGTATCCACTGTAATACACTGTAAGACAAGGCACTGTACTCTGTTCATACGACACTGCACAATGCACTGTAATACACTGTACTACATTGTAATACACAGCAATTACATTGTATAATACACTACAATACACTATTTACACTGGTAATACATCTGTATACACTGGTAATGCACTTGGAATACAATATAAATACCACTGCAACACACTGTAATACACTGCAATCACTGTAAAAACACTGTAATACAATCACTGTAACACAGTTTACACTACACTGCATTGCCACTTGTAATACCACTTTAATACCACTGTATTACACTGTAAAACATTGTGTCTACACTGTAATACATGGTAACACACCTGTAATAAAACTTGTAATCAATGAAAAAACCTTTATTACACTGAAATACAATGCCAATGGTACACACGTACTACACTTGCAATGCACTGTAATAAAATGTAATAACTACAATACACTATAATTTCACTGTGATACACTTAATACACTGTAATAAACTAATACTTTGTAATTACACTGAATACAATGTAATACTATGTAATTATACTGTGATTCATGTAATCATTTTATACACTGTAATGCACTAGAAATACAATGTAAAAAACGGCAACACACTGTAATACAGTTGCATAACACTGGAATACACTCGTACTACACTGTAATATAATGTAATTACACTGTATTACACGGTAAACACTGTAATAACCCTGTTATTACAATGCACTCTACAAGTACCACTACACTGCAATGCACTTGTAATACACTTTAAAACCACTGTTAATACACTGTAATACATTGTGATACCACTGTAATACAATTGTAATACTCTGTAATACATTTAATACACTGTAATACACTGTAATACATTTGTTATGATACACTGCAATACATTGTAACAATATGTATTCAATGTATCACACTGTTATACACTGTAAATAAATGTAATACAATGTAAACCCTGTTATTACACTGTAATTACAATGCACTTACACAGTACACTTACACTGCAATGCTACTGTAATACATGTAATACACTGCAAACGCTTGTTTAATACACTGCAATACACTGTAATACACTGGAATACACTGTAATACATTGTTAATTACACTGTTATACACCTGTATTACATTGTAATATTACTTTAATAAACACTGTAATACACTGTAATACATTGTAATACACTGTAATACATTGTATTACATTTAAATACACTGTAATACATGTATACACTGAGAGGAAAGTACCAAGGACAAATGGCCAAAATGCAATAGTGGTGCAATTTGGAAGGAGAATGGCAGCATGAGAGACTGCAGCACTACAGAGGCATTTCACCTTTCAGCTGTAGGGAAAATGTATGCAAAGATTCTGGAACAGCGCACAGAGCCAAAAGCAGAACACCTACTGAGCAATGCCCAGTTTGGCTTTCGGAAAGGAAGAGGGTGCCACAGATGCCATTTTCGCACTCCGACAGCTCGTGTGAAAGAGCCATCGAATACACCAAGACCTGATACAGGTATTCGTTGACAAGAAACAAGCTTTCGGACCGTGTAACAGGACAAGGTCTGGAAGATCCTGGAGCAGTACGACGGTGAAGGGCAGTTGCTTGATTACATCAGAGCAATCTATGCCAACAGTTATGAGCGCAGTCCGAACAGCCCAGTGGAGCACATCCCGGAATGGTTTCCGGTTTACATCAGGGTCAGGCAAGGCTGCGTACTCTCCCCCCTTCGCTTCGAGATCTACATGGACCAGATTACAAAGAAGCCAACCCAGATCTTGCGGCCCTGAACGAACTATTATTTGCTGACGACCTAGTCCCTGATGAATCAGAAACAAGGCAGCTCTTCAAGAACACACAGACCAACTCAACCATGCTGCGAGAGTATGACATGATGATCAGTATCACCAAAACAGAAGTTATGTCTTCCGTCAGCAGAAATCCCAGGAAAGCTGGACCTCAACATCACGGCACCCAGCTGAAACAGACTAAAGATTTAAATACCTTGGCAGCCTCTTCACTGAAGATGGGGAAATTGGA
This sequence comes from Rapana venosa, assembly GCA_028751875.1. NCBI lineage: Eukaryota > Metazoa > Mollusca > Gastropoda > Neogastropoda > Muricidae > Rapana > Rapana venosa. The sequence goes on from JAQIHA010000791.1 coordinate 5,993, forward strand.
CAGAGAGATAGAAACAAGATGCCAGAAAGCGACGCAGGTCATTACCAACCTTGCCCCCTTCTAAAACATCCCAGCATCCCACATGAGCACAGGCAAAATCATCAACGCATCTTCGTTCCAACACTCACATACCAGTGTCAGACATGGGCCCTAACAAAAAGCCTAGAGAGAAAACTGGTCACATGTGAAATGCGCTAGCCTGAGAAAAAGCTCTGTCAACAAGACCCAGACGCGACAAGATCTAGAATGAGGTGATCAGAGACCTGGTTGGACTAAAACCATTCTCCACCATATCGAACAACAAAGGATCAGGTGGTGTGGTCACTCACTAGAGATGCCGCCACCCACAATCCAACCAAGCCTCGGGCATACACCATCAAAATAACAATGGCTGGAAAGCCAGAGGTAGACCAAGGATACCGTATGGAGCGCTCCGGGGCGACTACCTGCTGTGCCATGACTGTCACTTCTGTATTGCAGCCATGCGGGTGCGGAAGTCCTGGTCGGGAGGGGGAGCACACCGCACGTCAGCTGTTCTAGGCCTCCTCGTACCCCCACCTCCCTTGGGGATCACTGAGGATGTTGATTTGGTTATGTTGTTTTTTGTGTGTTGTGCCCATCCTCTCCAGACGGGCATACCCGTCCTCCCCCCGCCACCTGCGTAATCTCCCCCACAGGCCCCCTTTAGCACAGGGGTCCTCTAGTGTAACGTCTCGGCTTGTTCTCTGGGTATACTGGTTTGTTCAGGTGGTTGTCACTGCTTGTATGGGGGTAGTTTCGTTTTAAGTATAGGGGGTCTACGGGCCCGGGGGTGACTCGGGGTTGTCTCGGGTTTGTCCTGGGTTGTCAAGGGGTTGTCTCGGGTTGTTTTGGGGGTTGTAGTGGGGAAGCTTGGGTTGTCTGTGGTTGTCATGGGGTTGTTAGGGTTGATCTGGGGGGTTGTATTGGGGTCTTGTCTAGGTTTAGTAATGGATAGGGGGTGTATGGATACGTATCGGGATTCATATAGGGTTGTCATAGGAATTGTCTAGGGTCTAATATAGGGTCTGTCTGGGTTGTATAGGGTGTTGTCATTGGTTGTCTAGGGTTGCTAGGCTAGGTGAATCTGGTCTCGTCTAGATTTGGCTCGGGATGTCTCAGGTTAGTCTGCGGGGGAATAGGGTTGGTCTTGGGGGTGTCTCGGGTTTTCTGGGGGTAGTCTTCGGGGTATGTCTACGGGTTGTATAGGGGTTGTGTAGTGGATCGTCTCGGGTGTTATCGGTTTTCAATGGGTTTTCTCTGATATTCAGTGTTGTGTCTATGGATATTCTATGCTCGGTACACGTACACTACTCTGCATTGCACTGGTAAAGGCAATATTGTAATACACGGAGAATATTTCGGGGGTGTTAAGTAGGGACATGGGTTGTCACTGCTTTAACACGGTGTTTTATCGGGAATTCAGGGTATACACTGGGTTTTCTGGGGAATTAACATCGGATATACTCCGGTATTACTGTGGAAGATACTGGGATATATCACGGTTATACACGGTTATTCTTGGGGTTTCACTGGAAGGCTGCGGGGAACACACGGTATATTCGGGATTACACCTGGGTATATCACTGGTATGACTAGTGGTTGTAGCATGGTTGTCACGGCATGACACGGGTTGCTCTGGTTTACTATAGGCTCGTGTACTCTGTTAAGTCTCGGCATGCCTCGGGTATATAATGTTAATACACGGCAATACGCTGTAACACCACTTGCAATACACTGCAATTCTCATTGTGAAATGTTACTCTGTAATACACTGGAATACATTGGTAAATCACTGTAAGTTCACGTGTATTACTTTGTAATACACGGGAATACACTGTAATACACTGGTATTTCACGGTTATAACTGTAACAACATTGTAATACCTCTGCAATACACCTGGTTATTACATTGTACTATTCTTTTATTACACTTGTGTTTATACAATGAATGTACTTGGTTTGGACACGGTTAGAAATTGTTTGTCATTGGTATATCCACTGGAAGACACGGTTTAGGCAAAGCATGGGACCTCAGGTCACTACAATGCTATGCACTGGGTTACTCGGGATATTCTGTGGATGTCTCGCTAAGTCGGGGGGTTGTTCAGTACTTAGTATAGGTGGTCTCGGGGTGCCTTCGGGATGATCTCGGGTTGACTTAGGGTTGTTCTGTGGGGTTTATCTCGGGTAGTATTTGGTTTTCGTGGGATTGTGTAAGGGATTCTCTGTAATACTCGGGGAATTACTGGGATGGCTGGGATATACAATGTTTTATAACTCATGGCATCACACGAGTAAGACACGGCAATATCTCTGTGTCTTTCACTGTGTTATTCACTGTTATATACACAATATATACACTGGAATACATTGTTAATACACTGTTGTGTAATACACTCTTGTAATACACTGTAATACAATGACACTTTACTCTGTACACAACACTGCAATGCACTGTAATACACTTTTAATACACAGTATACACGGTAATACATGTGTAACACAAGCCAATACACTTGGAATACACTGGAATACCCCCCCACCCTATCAAGGAAATACAACGGGAATACACGGTATTACTATGTGATTATCTGCATAATACACTGGTATATAAACTGCAATATACACTGTAATACACGGGTATACAATGCTACTGGACTCAGGGACACTTCACTGGCAATGCACTGGGGTATAAGAGGGAATACATCTTGGATTACAGGGAGGTCTCTGGTTGTACTTGGCTCCTGCTAATACTGGTGAAGAATCGTCTTTGTCTGTGGATTACATGGGTAATGACACTGCTATTACGCGCGTTGACACTGCTATTACACGGGAAGTCACTGGATTTCACGGGATTACAGGGGAATACTCGGCCACTTTACACCCGGGATTACTGCTGGGGGGAATTATATTTGGTGACACTGTATTACAGTATAGTACATTGTAGTGCTCTGTAATTACATTGTTATACATTGTGTTAATACCACTGTTAATCTTTACATGTAATGCAAAGCATTGTTACACTGTTACATACTTACACGGCTTAGGCACTGGATTATCTCGGGTATTCTGTGGTAGGCACTGCATTTCAAGGGTAGTCACGTCTTATCTCGTGTGTTTTCGGGGAGTCAACGGGAGTCTCGGGATGACACTGTAATGTCGTTGGTTGTCTAGGGGTTTTCTTTGGGGTAGTATGTCGTGGGTTGTTTCGGGAGAGAGCTGTGGGGGGGTAGTCTCTGGAAGTCTCGGGTAGGATCGGGGGGTTGTATTTGGTGTATCTCGGGCTTCTCTGGGGGGTATTCACGGCTTTTCTCTGGTTGTCTAGGGTTGGTTCATCTGGGCAATACCAAGGGAACTCTAGGTATTTTTCGGTATTTCTAGGGTTTGTCCATGCATCGGGTACACATGGTCTCTACTCGGCAAGGATCTGGAGGACTTGGTTTGTAACTGGGGATTATGATGCAGTTGGGTTACACGGACTTTCATGGGGATGTCAGGGTAGTATCGGGAGTACTGGTAATGCATCGGGTAGACACGGGTATAGACTTTGGAATACAGGGTTATACACGGGATGACACGGTTTATGTCTCTGGTTGATCACTGTTATACAATGCATCTGTAAATGTGACAGATCACGGATTATGCTATGGAATACAATGTAAGTCTCGTGCTTGTTCGCTGTAATACTACTGCTTGTCTCGGTATTTCTAGGTTTTTACCACGGGATTATGGCAGTGTTTTTCACGGCTTTACTCCGGGTTTACAATGTTTATATACTTTTATACACTGTTAATTACAGTATAGTACCTGTTGTAGTACATTGTAATACATTGTATCATACAAAGAACACCCCAACCACACATACCATCCATCAAATACCCCCCCTACCACCCCCATCCCATCCCCATACCACCCATACCACACTACCACCCCCTCCCACCCATACCACCCACCCCCCCCCACCACACAACCCCATAAACCCCCAAACCACCCCATACCACCCCCCTAACCACCACATACCCACACCCATATCAACCCCCCCATACCCCCCAAACCACCCATACCATCCCTAACCACCCCAATACCCCCCCCCCCATCCCCCCCCATACCACCCCATCCCACCCTACCACCCCATACACCCCCATACTACCCACATAACAACCCATACACCAATACCACCCATACCACCCCACATACCACCCCATACCAACCCCCCTCCAATACCCATACCCCACCCCCAATCCCATCCCCATACAACCCCCAAACCACCCCACACAACCACATACAACCCAATATCACCCCCATACAACCACAATAACCCCCCATACCACCCATACCCAACACCATACCAACACATACCTCCCATAAAAACCCATAAACAACCCATCCAAACACCATAAACCCCATAACAAACCCATACCATACCCCACATACCCAAACCCATCCCATACATAACAACCCATACAACCCATACACACCCAATACACCCCATACAAAACACCCAATAAAACCATATTAAACCCCTTAACCAAACACATTCATAACTCAATTAATAACACTTTATAATTACACATTTAAAACAATTTTAATACTGTAATACATTTTAATTACACTGTATACAATGGCACTGTATACACAGTACCTACACTGCAATGCCACTGATAATACACTTTAATTACACTGTTAATAATTGTGATATACTGCAATACACTGTAATACCTTGCCTAATACACCTGTAATACACCTGTCCATACACTGTAACCACTGTTAATACACTTTAATACAATGTAATACACTGTAATACACTGTAATACAATGCACTGTACACAGTACACTACACTGCAATGCACTCTAGTACATTTTAATACACTGTAATACACTGTAATACATTGTGATACACTGCAATACATTGTAATACACTGTAATACACTGTAATACACTGTAATACACTGTAATACACTGTAATGCACAGTGATACATGTAATACACTGTAATACACTGTAATACACTGTAAAACAATGCACTGTACACAGTACACTACAATGCAATGCACTGTTATACATGTAATACCCACTGCAATACGCTGTAATACACTGCATCACTGTAATACACTGTAATTACCTGTAATACATTGTAAATACCAACTTGCAATACATTGTATTACATTGTAAAAAACAATGTAATACCACTGTGATTCACTGTAATACACTGTATATACAATGCACTGTACACAGTTTACACTACACTGCAATGCACTGTAGATACATTTTATTAAACTGTAATTCACTGTAATACATTGTGATAACTGCAATAGATTGTAATACACTGTAATACACTGTAATTTCACTGATATGCACAGTAATAATGTTATTCTATGTTATTACATGTAATACACTGTAAAACAATGCACTGTACATCCTTACACTACACTGCAAAGACTGTAATACAATGTAATACACTGCAATACGCTGTTATACAACGGCAATACACTGTAATACAACTTTAATACACTTGTAATACATTGTTTAGTACACTGCTATACACTGTTATACAGGTAAAACAATGTAATACACTGTTATTCACTGTAATACAATGTAATACAATGCACTGTACACAGATACATACCACTGCAAATGCACTGTATACCACTTTTAATACACTGTAATACACTGTATACATTGTGATACACTGTATTACATTGTGATACACTGTAATAACACTGGTTAATACACTGTTTACATTAATACACTGTAATACACAGTAATACACTGTTATACACTGTCATACACTGTAATTCTGTAATACACCTGTAATACAAGTGTTAATACAAATGCAATGTACACAGTACACTACACTGCAATGCACTGTAATACACTTAATACACTGTAAATAACTGTAATACATTTGATACAATGAATACACTGTAATACATTGTAATACACTGTAATACACTGTAATTACAACTTGTAATATAACTGTAATACAATGTAAAATGTAATACACTGTAATACACTGTTAATACACTGTAACACTGTAATACACTGTATAAACACTGTTAATACTTACACTGTTAACTTAATACACTGTAACACTTTGAACACTGTAATACACTTATACCTTGTAATTCACTGTAATACATGTAATACATTGTAATACACTGTAATACACTGTAATACACTATCAAATGTACACTGTAATTTCACTGTAATAAATAAAATACACTGAATACACTGTAATACACTGTAATACATTGTAATACACTGTAAAAAATGGGAATAAATTAATGTAATACAAACTGTAATACACTGTTATTACACTGTTAATACACTGTAATACTTTAATACACTGTAATAAAAAACTACGTTAAACACTGTAATACACTGTAATACACTGTAATACACTGTAATACACTGTAATACACTGTAATACACTGTAATACACTGTAATACAATGCACTGTACACAGTACACCACACTGCAATGCACTGTAATACACTTTAATACACTGTAATACACTTAATACATTGTGATACACTGTAATACATTGTAATACACTGTAATACACTGTAATACACTGTAATACACTGTAATACACTGTAATACACTGTAATACACTGTAATACACTGTATTCAAATGCACTGTACACAGTACACTACACTGCAATGATTAATACACTGTTTTAATACACTGTAATACACATGTAATACATGTAATACCTGTAATACACTGTAATACATGTTAACATACTACACGTAATACACTGTATACTTGAATACACTGTAATACACTTAATACACGTAATACGGATTCACTGTAATACAATTTTAAACAAAGCACTTAAACAATGTAATAAACACTGCAACACAACTGTAATCAACTTTCAATAACTGTAATACACTGTAATACACTGTAATACACTGATACACTGTAATACAATTTCACTGTACACAGTACATACACTGCAATGCACTGTAATACATTTAATACACTGAATACACTGTTAATACATTGTGATAACTGTAATACATGGTTTTAATAAAATGTATTACACTGTGATCACTGTAATAATTTCTTAATGATACACTGTAATACACTGTAATACAATGTTAAAAACTAATCATGTAAACACAGTAC
>JAQIHA010000792.1:0-13146 GCA_028751875.1 Rapana venosa
TCTCTCTCTCTCTCTCTCCTCTCTTCTCCCCTTTTCTCTCCTCTCTCTCTCTCTCTCTCTTTTCTCAAATCCCCCACTTCCCCTCTCTCTCCTTTCCCCCATCTCTCTCCCCTTCTCTTTCTTTTCCCCCTCTTTTCCCCTTCCCCTTTCCCTCCCCCCCCCCCCTTCTCTCTCCCCCTCTCCCCCTTTTCCCCTCACTCTCTCTCCCCCTCTCTCTCTCCTCTCTCTTCATCCCACCCCTCTTCTCTCCCTTACCTCTCCCCTCTAACCAAATACTGCTGCGCGCTTTGGGTGGTGCTCGTACACATATGAAACTAAATTTATTTGCCCCATCTGCAACAATTTTAAAAACCCACGTGCGCAAGCGTGCGGCTCGCACACATTATCCTTTTTTGGTTTTACACAAAAACCCCAAACACACACAAAACACACACACACAAAAAACACACCCCCCACACACACACACACACACCACATTAGCTTTTGTGTTGCACAAAACACGCCCGGGGTTCTAAAAAAACCAATTGTATAGGGTCATGTTTAAAGAAAAATTTAGAAGTAAAACAAAGTACAGAAAACGCAAGTACATTAGTTTTAGCTCTGTTTGGGGGATGGTGGGGGTGGTGGGGGGGTGGTGGGGGGGTGGGGGGTGTGGGGGTTTGGGGGCGGCGATGGCGGGGTGGTGGTGGGGTGGTGGGGGGCTGTTTGCGGCTGCCCCTGCTCCCTTGCAGCTGCTGCTGCTGCGCGGGCAGCAGCTCCCTGTTGCGTTTCTGCCGCGCTGCGGATGATGAGATAATTTTAATGTTGATTTGATGTGCCCTCTGCCAGCGAATACTAAAAGTGAAAACATCACTGAAGGGGAACCGGGAAAGCTTCCCCCAAAAAACCCGGGCACTTCCCCCCTCAACCCCCGCAAAGGGACCAACGGGTTAAAACGTTCGTCCCGGCAGTCCCCCGCCCCACAAACGACCCCGGGGGCAGAAAAAATAGAACGATTATAAAAGTCTGTTTTCATTGTTTCTTTGTATCCTGCATTCTCCCAACGAAACCTTTTTGTGAGGGGGGGCAGTCGGGTTTTCCCACGGGTTTTGGACCCCCTGTCCTCGCTTTCAAAAAAATGCGACTCTTGACAATCGACACGCTTGGGGTTGAATTTAACCTTTTTTTATTTCGCTCCTCTATCAAAATCCGGGTTTCACCCAATTTTTGGATTGTGCGAAGCCACTGTTCTTTAAAGGTTTAGGGAGCGTAACCCCCCTTTGGGGAAACGTCAAAAAAAAAGAGGGGAGCGCTTTTGTTTTAGTGGGTTTCCCTTTCCTTTTTTTAAACCGGGGCCCATTTGCTACTTTTGTAAAAGGGGGAACAAGGTTTTAAAAATTGCCCAAAATGTGTTTTGGGGGTTTTGCCTGTGTGTGTGTGAGTGTGTGTGTTTTGTTTGTGGGGTGTGGGCTGTGTGGGGTGTGTGTGTGTGGGGTGCGGTGTGGGGTGTGTGTTTGTGTGTTGGGGTTTTTGCTGTGCTGTGTACTTTTTTACTAAAATTTAACAAGTGTGTGGGTGTGTGTGGGGTGTGGGGGGGTGTTTTGGGTGGTTTTGGGGGGGTTTTCCGGGTTGGGGGTTTGGGGGTGGTTTGGGTGGGGAGATTTTTATGGATTGTCTCATTTGGGCGTCTTCTCTTGTGTTTTGGGGTTGGGTTGTTGGGGCTGGTTGGGTATTGGGGGGAAAAGGGGGGTGGGGTTGTGGTTTGTTGATGTTTTAGGTAATGGGGTAACTTTTATGAAAGGAGGAAATTTTAAAGGGAAGGTTAAGGAAAGGGAGAAGGGAATTTGTAAGAGGGATAATAAATAAAAAAGAAAATTTAAAAAAATTGTGTTTGTTTTTTTTTTTTTTTTAGTTTATTCTAAAGGCCCCTTATGGTTGAACCAGCCCCTGGTTTTTTTAAAAATTCCCCTGTCATCTTCCCCAAACCCAAGGGCCCAACTCTTACAAAAAGCAAAAAGAATTTAAACCCTTTTAAATTTCCCCTTCCTTCTACGGGGGCCCCGGTTTTACCCTTTGGGGAATTTTGGGAGGGAGTTTGCAACTTAAAATTAACCCCGGGAAAATAATCCCCGGAACGGGTTCGAACCCCCCCGTTAATTGTTAGGGGGCAATGGTTCTACCCAGGAAAAATTCCCTTTTCCCCCTATGTTTTGTGTGTGGGTTGTGGGGGTGTTGGGTGTGGGGTGTGTGTGTGTGTGTGTGTTGTGTTTTTGTGTTTTTGTGTGTGTGTGTTGTGTGTGTGTGTGTGGGTTTGTGGTGTTTTTGTGTGTTTTTTGTTGGTTTTGGTTTTGGGTGGTGGTGGTGTGTGTGTGTTGTTTTTGTTGTTTTGTGTGTTTGTGTGTCTGGGGTTGTGTAAAGGTTTTTTAATTCGGGGTATCAAAGTGTGTGAAAGGGTGCTTTGTGTGTGTGTGTTGGGGTGGTGTGTGTTGTTTTTGGGGGGGGTGTGTGTGTTTTGGTGTGGGGGTGAGGGTGTTTTGTGTGTTTTGTGTTTGTGTGTATGTGGTTGTGTTTTGTGCATGTCTCGGGGTTTTTCTGTGCCCTTTGGTCTGTGTATGTGTGTTTCCTACAGAAAACCCCCGACGGATTTTCGGGGGAGGGATAGGAAATGATTTTAATTTCCCAGGGGGGGGAAGGGGGGGGGGGGGGCCCCAAAAACCCCCAAAAACAGAAAAGGTTCAAACCCTTTTTGCCGTCAGACACGAGACCAACCTCAAACCCCACCAGGCTATCGGGCCCCCAGAATTTGACATAAAACGGCGCAATGTTGGGGAACCCCCCTCACCCTTTTAAAGGGGGGTGGGGGGGGGGGGGGGGGGGGGGGGGGGTTTTTTTTTGTGTGTGTTTTAATTTTTGGTGTTTTTTGAGTGTTTATGTTTTTGGGGAATGTGTGGCGTGTGTGGGTTTTGTGTGGTGTTGGGTGTTTTAAAGTGGGGGGTCTTTTTAATTTTTTCTTTACCCTTTTGGTGTAATTTGGGGGTAAAAATAAAAAAGACAACACACAGACAGGGTGGGAAGGTAGGGGGGTAATTAGGGAGAAAAAGGTAGGTGGGTGGGAAAGGGTAGGGGGGTATGTAGGTGGGGTGGGTAGAAAGGGGGTGGGTAGTGGGTTAGAAGGCGGGGAGGTAGGTAGACGACAGAATGTAGGTGGGTTAGGGGGTAGGTAGTAGGTGGGTGGGTTAGGTAAAAAGGGTAGATGGAGGGAACGGAAAAGTTTAAGACACAACGGGCAAAAAGACGACAGATAGTTTATAAAATTGAAGGGGGGAAAGGATCCCAACCATCCCTACATACAAACATACATACATAAAAAACACCCCATACCAAAAAAAACCAAAAAAAAAAAGGGAAATTTAAAAAACCCCCCCCCAAAAATTTTTTTTTTTTCTTTTTTTTTTAAAAAAAACCCAAAAAAAAAAAAAAAAAAAAAAAATTTGGGGTTTTTTTTTTTTTCCCTTTTAAAAAATTTTTTAAAAAGGGGGGGGGGAAAAAAAAAAGGAAAAGGGGGGTTTTTTTTTTTCCCCAAAAAACCCCTTTTAAAAAAATTTTTTTTCCCCTTTTTAAAAAAAAATTTTTTTTTTTTTTTTTTAAAAAAAAAAAAAAAGGGTTTAAGGGGGGGGGGGGTTTTTTTTAAAAAAAAGGGGGGGGGGGGGTTTGGTTTTAAAAAAAATTTTTTTTTCCCCCCCCCTTCCCCAACCCCTTTTCCCCCCCTCTCCTCTCTCTCTCTCCCCCCCCTCTCCCCCCCCCAACCCTTTTCCCCCCTCCCCCCCCCCTAAAAAAGGGGGTTTTTTTTTTCCCCCCTTTTTCCCCCCCAAAAATTTTCCCCCTTTTTTTAAAATTTTTTTAAAAAAACCTTTTTTAAAAAAATTAAAAAAAAAATTTTTTTTTAAAAAAAACCCTTTTTAAAAAAAAAAACCCTTTTTTTTTCAAAAAAAAAAAAAAACCCCCAAAACCCCCTTTTAAAAAAAAAAAAGCAAAAAATTCCCTTAAAAAACCCCCCCCCAAAAAAAAACCCCCTTTTTTTTTTCCAAAAACCCCCCAAAAACTAAAAAAAAAACCCCCCCAAAAAAAAAAAAAAAAAAAAGTTAATTTTAAAATTTTAAAAACCCCCCAAAAAAAAAATTTTTTCCCCCCCAAACCCGAAAAACCAAAAAAAACCCAAAAAAAAAATTTTTTTTTAAAAAAAAACAAAAAACCCCCCCCCAATTTTAAAAAAATTTTTTTTTTTTAAAAACCCCCCCAAAAAAAACCCCCCCCCCCTTTTTTTTTTTTCCCCCCCCCCCCCCCCTTTTCTTCCCCCCCCCCCCCCCCCCCCTTTTCCCAAAAAAATTTTTTTTTTTTTTTCCCCGGCCCTTTTTTTTTTTTTTTTTTTTTTTTCCCCCCCCCCCTTTTTTTTTTCCTTTTTAAAAAAAAAAATTTTTTTTTTTTTTTAAAAAAAAATTTTTTAAAAAAAATTTTTTTAAATTTTTAAAATTTTTTTTTTTTTTTTTTTTTTTTTTTCCCCCCCTTTTTTTTTCCCCCCCCCCCCAAAAAAAAAAAACCCCAAAAAAAAAAAAACCCCCCCCAAAAAAAAAAAACCCAAAAAAAAAATTTCCCCCCTTTTTTTTTCCCCTTTTTTTTTTTTCCTTTTTTTTTTTAAAAAAAAATTTTTTTTTTAAAAAAAAAATTTTTTTTTAAAAAAAAAAAACCCCCCCCCCCCCAAAAACCCCCCCTTTTAAAAAAAACCCCCTTTTTTCCCCCCCTTTTTTTAAAATTTTTTTTTCCCCCCCCCAAAAAAAACCCCCCCAAAAAAAAAACCAAAAAAACCCCCCCCCCAAATTTTTTTTTTTTTGGGTTTTTCTTTTTCCCCCCCCCTTTTTACCCCCAAAAAATTTTTTTTTCCCCCTTTTTTTTTTTTTATTTGGGGTTTTAAAAAAAAAAAAAAAAAAAAAAAACCCAAAAAAAACCCCAAAAAAACCCAAAAGGGTTTTTAAATTTTTAAATTTTTTTCCCCCCCCCCCCCCCCCCCCTCTCTTCCCCCTCCCTTTTCCCCCCCCTCCCCCCCCCCCCCCCCCCCCCCCTCCCCCCCCCCCCCCCCCTCCCCCCCCCTTTTTGGGGGGGGCCCCCCCCCCCCCCCCCCCCCCTTTTTTTAAAAATTTTTGGTTTTTTTTTTTCCTTTTTTTTTTTTAAAAAAAAGGGGATTTTTTTTAAAAAAAATTTTTTTTAAAATTTAAAAAAAAAAAACCCCCCCCCCAAAAAAAAAAAAAAAAAAACCCCAAAAAAAAACCCCCAACCCCCTCTCCCCCCCCCTCTCCCCCCCTTTTTTTTTCCCCCCCCCCTTTTTTTTTCCCCCCCCCCCCCCCCAAAAAAAAAAAAAAAATTTTTTTTCCCTTTTAAAAAAACTTTTTCCCCCCCAAAAAAAAAAAGGGGGGAAAAAAAAACCCCCCCCAAAATTTTTTTAAAAAAAAAATTTTTTTTTTTTTTAAAAAAAAAAAAAGGGGAAAATTTTTAAAAAAATTTTTTTAAAAATTTTTTAAAAAAAAACCCCAAAAAAGGGGTTGGGGGCCAAAATTTTTTAATTTCCCCCCCCCCTTTTTTCCCCCAAAAAAAAAAAAAAATTTTCTTTAAAAATTTTTGTTTTTATAACCTTTTTTAAAAAAATTTTTTTTTTTTAAATTTTAAAAAAATTTTTTTTTAAAAAAAAAAAAAAAATATTTTAAAAAAAAATTTTTTTTTAAAAAAAAAATTTTTTTTTTAAATTTTAAAAAATTTTTTTTTTCCGGGGGCCCCCCGGTTTTTTTGGGGGTTTTTTTTTTTTTTTTTAAAATTTTTTTTTCTTTTTTTTGTTTTTTTTTTTTTGGGGAAATTTTGGGGGGGGGAAGGGGGAAAAAAAAGGGGGTTTCTTTAATTTTTTTGGGGGGGGGGGTTTTTTTAAAAAAAATTTTTAAAAAATAAAAAAATTTTTAAATTTTTTTTAAAAAATTTTTTAAAACCCCCCAAAAAAAAATTTTTTTTAAAAATTTTAAAAAAAAAATTTTTTTTAACCCCCCCCCTTCCCTTTTTTTTTTTTAAAAAAAAAAAAAAATTAAAAAAAAATTTTTCCCCCCAAAAACCCTGGGAAAAAAAAAAAAGGGAAAAAAAAAAAGGAAATTTTTTTTAAAAAAATTTTTTAAAAAACCCCCCCCCCCAAAAAAACCCCCCAAAAACCCCAAAAAAAAACCCCCAAAAAATTTTTCCCCGGGAAAGGTTTTTCCCCCTTTTTTAAAATTTTTTTATTTTTTTTTTTTTTTTTTTTTTTTAATTTTAAAAAAATTTTTTTAAAAAAAACCCCGGGGGTTTTTTTTTTTTTTTTCTTTTTTTTTTAAAGGGTTTTTAAAAATTTTTTCCTTTTAAAAAAAATTTTTTTTTTTTTTATTTTTTTTTTTTTTTTTTTTTTTTTTTTTTTTTTCCCTTTTTTTCCCCCCTTTTTTTCCCCCCGAACCCTTTTTTTTTTTTTTTTTTTTTTTTTTTTTTTTTTTTCCCAAAATTTTTTTTTTTTAAAAAAAAAAAAAAAAAAAAAATTTTTAAAAAAACCCCCCCCCCCCCCAAAAAAACCCCCCTTTAAAAAACCCCCCCCCCCCCAAAAATTTTTTCCCCCCCCCCCCCCTTAACCCCCCCCCCCCCCAAAAAATTTTTCCCCCCCAAAAACTTTTTTTCCCCCCCCCAAAAAGGGTGGTTTTTTAAAAATTTTTACCAAAAAAAAAAAAAAAAAAGGGAAAAAAAAATTTAAAAAAAAAACCCCCCCAAAAAAATCCCCCCCAAATTTTTAAAAAAAAACCCCCCAAAAAACCCCCCCAAAAAAACCCCAAAAAACCCCCCCCCCCCCCCCCCCCCCCCCCCCCCAAACCCCCAAACCCCCCAAGGAAAAAAAAAAACCCCCCCCCCCCCCCAAAAAAGGGGGCCCCCCCCTTTTGGGCCCCCCAAAACCCCCCCAAAAAAAAAAAAACCCTTTTCCCCCCAAAAAAAAAAAAAAAAGCCCCCAAAAAAAACCCCCCCCGGGAAAAATTTTTGGGGGCCCCCCAAAAATTTTAAAAACCCCCCAAAAAAAACCCCCCAAAACCCCCCCCCAAAAAAAAAAAAACCCCCCCCCAAAAATTTAAAAAAAAAACCCAAAAAAAAAAAACCCCCCCTTTCCCCCCCAAAAAAAGCAAAAACCAAAAAAAAACCAAAACCCCCCCCCCAAAAAAAAAACCCCCCCAAAAAAAACCCCTTTTTAAAAAAAAAAATTCCCAAACCCAACCCCAAAAATTTTTTTAAAAAAAAACCCCTTTTTTTCCCCCCCAAAAAAAAAAAAAATTCCCCCAAAAAACCCCCCCCCCCCCAAAAACCCCCAAAAATTAAAATTTTTTAAAAAAAAAAATTTTTTTCCCAAAAAAAAAAAAAAAAGGGAAAAAAAAAAAAACCCCAAAAAAAACCCCCCAAAAAAAAAAAAGGGGGGGGGTTTTTCAAAAAAAAAAACCCCAAAAAAAAAAAACCCCAAAAAAAAAACCCCAAAAAAATTTTTTAAAAAAAATTTTTTTTGGGGGAAAAATTAAAAAAAAAAAAAAACTTTAAAATTTTTTTTTCCCCCCTTAAAACCTTTTTTTGGAAAATTTTCCCTTTCCCCCAAAAATTTTTTTTTTAATTTTTAAGGGAAAAAGGGGTTGGGGGGTTTTTAAAACCCAAAAAATTTTAAAAAAATTTTTTTAAAAAAAACCCCCCCGGGGTTAAAAAAAAGGGAAAAACCCAAAAATTTTCCCCAAAAAAAAAAAAAAAAATTTTTTTTTTTTTCCCAAAAAAAAACCCCTTTTTAAAAAAAAAAATTTTTTTAAAAAAGGGGGAAAAAAAAAAAAACCCCCTAAATTTTTTCCCCCGAAACCTTTCCCTTTTTAAAAAATTTTTTTTATTTTAAAATTTAAAAAAAAAAAAGCCCCCAAAACCCCCAAAAAAAAAATTTAAAAAAAAAAAAAAAAACCCCTTTTTTGCCCCTTTTTTTTGGGGGGTTTTTTAAAATTTTTTTCCCCCCCCCCCTTTTTTTAAAAAGGTTTTTTTTTTTTTTTTTTTTTTAAAAAAATTTTTTTTAAAAAAACCCCCCCTTTTTTAAAACCCAAATTCATAAAAACCCCCAATTTTTTCCCCCCCTTTTTTTTTTTGGTTTTTAAAAATTTTTCCCTTTTTTTTTAAAAAAAAAAAAAGGGGGGTTTTTCCCCCCAAAAAGGGTTTTTTTTTTAAAAAATTTTTTTTTTTTTAAAAACTTTTAAAAAAACCCCCCAAAATTTAAAAACCAAAAAAAATTTTTTTTAAAAATTTTTTTTTTTTTTTTTTTTTTTGCAAAAAAAACCCCCTTTTTTTTTTTTAAAAAAATTTTTAAAAAAATTAAAAACCCTTTTTATTTCAAACCCCCCCCCCAAAACCCAAAAAAAAACCCCCCCCCCCCTTTTTTTTTTTCCCCCGCCCTTTAAATTTTTTAAAACCCAAAAAAAATTTTCCCCCCCCCAAAAAAAAAAAAGGAATAAAAAAAAAAAGGGGGCCCCCCCAAAAAAAAAAATTTTCCCCCCAAAAAAAAAAAAAAAAAAGGGGAAAAAAAAAAAAAAAACCCCCAAAAATTTTTTTTTAAAATTTTTAAAAAACCCAAAACCCCCAAAAATTTCCCTTTTCCCAAAAAAATTTTTCCCCCCGAAAAAAAAAAAAACAATTTTTTTAAAAAAAAAAACCCCCTTCCCCCCAAAACCTTTTAAAAAAAAATTTTTTTTTCCCCTTTTTTTCCCCCCCCCCCCAAAATTTTTTGGGTTTTTTCCCCCAAAAAAATTTTTTCCCCTTTTTTTTTTTTTGGGGGGGGGGTTTTTTTTTAAAAAAATTTTTTTAAAAATTTTTTTTCCCCCCAAAAAAAAAATTTTGGGGAAAATTTTTTTAAAAAAAAATTTTAAATTAAAAAGGGGAAAAAAAAAAAAAAAAAAACCCAAAAAAAATTTAAAAAAAATTTTTTTGAAATTTTGGGGGGGGGAAAAAAAAAAAAAAGGGGGGGGAAAAAAAAAAACCCCGGGTTTTTTAAAAACCCCTTTTTTTTCCCTTTTTTTTTTTTCTTCTTTTTAAAAAAAAAATTTTTTTTGGGGTTTTTTTAAAAAAAAAAAAAAATTTTTTTATTTTTTAAAAGAAAAAAAAAGGGAAAAAAAAAAAAATTTTTTTTAAAAAGGGGGGGGAAAAAAAAAGGGGGGGTTTTTTTTTAAAATTTTTTTTTTTTAAAAAAAAAAAATTTTTTTAAAAAAAAAATTTTTTCCCCCGGGCCCAAAAATTTTCCTTTCCCCCCTTTTTTTTTTAGGGGGGAATTTAAAAAAAATTTTTTTTTTTCCCAAAAAAGGTTTTTATTAAAATTTTTTTAAAAAAAAAAAAAAATTTTTAAAATTTAAAAAAAAAATTTTAAAAAAAATTTTTAAAAAAAAAAAAAAAAAAAAAAGGGGCCCCCAAAAAAAATTAAACCCTTTTTTTTTTTTAAAACCCCCCCCTTTTTTTTTTAAAATTTTTTTTTTTTTACCTTTTTTTGGAAAAAACCAAAATTTTTTTTTTAAAATTTTTTTGGGGGGGTTTTTTTTCCCCCCCCCCCCTTTTTGGGGGGGGGGGGGGGGGTTTTTTTTTTTCCCCCCCTTTTTTTTTTAACCCTTTTAAAAAAAGGGAAAAATTTTTTAAAAAACCCTAAGGGGGAAAAAAAAAAAAACCTTTTTTTTAAAAACCCAAAAAAAAATTTTTTTTTTTTCTTTTCCCCCCTTTTCCCCCCCCCAAAAAAAAAAAAATTTTTCCCTTTTCCCCCCCCAAAAAAAAAAAAAATTTTTTTGGGGTTTTTTTTTAAAAAAAAAATTTTTTTTTAAAAAAAAAAAAAAACCCCTTTTTTTAAAAATTCCCCCAAAAAGGTTTTTAAAATTTTTCCCCCCCCAAAAAAACCCCCCCCCCAAAAAAAAAAAAAAAAAAAAATTTTTTCCCCCAAAAAAAAAAAATTTTTAAAAAAAAAAAAACCCCCCCCCCGGGGGGGGAAAAAACCCTTAAAACCCCCCCCGGGGGGAAAAAGCCCTTTTTAAAAAAGGGGGTTTTTCCCCCCCAAAAGGGGGTTTTTTTTTTTAAAAATTTTGAATGATCTTGTTGTTAATTAATTGATTTAAATAATTATGTGTAACAGTATTGTACCTTTTGACAATGTGTAGATGTTTATCTTTATCACTTATAAGTTTGGTTGTGTTATTTTTCTTGGCTCTGTTGTTGTTCTTGTTCTTGTTGTTGTTGTTTGTCTGTTTTTCTCTTTTTTATCATCTTTGTTGGTTTGGTTTTCCTTCTCTTTTATTTGTTTGTTTGTTTTGGTTAAGGTTTTCTGGGGGGTGGGGTGGGGTATTTTTATGGTTTTCTTTTATTTTCTTGTTTTGGGGGGGGGGGGGGGGTTGTTGGGGGGGAGCTGTTTTGAAAAGGGTTATTTCCCCTTGTTTTTATTGTGAGACTGTATAAGTATTGGGTTATTATTATTAAGATGTATCCCTAACGGCGGGGACTGGATGTAAAAAAGCACATGTGTGCTTATTCATTATCCTCGAAATAAAAGAATTTGTCATTGTCATTGTGTGTCTCTCTCTCTCTCTCTCTCTCCTCTCTCTCTCTCTCTCCTCTCTCTCTCTCTCTCTCTCTCTCTCTCTCTTCTCCTGCCTCTGTCGTGTGTGTTTTATTTTTATTTATTTTATTCTTTTATATCGAGGATAATGGAATAAGCACTTATGTGCTTTTTTACATCCATCCCCGTGTGTATATGGTTTTGTAAATTTTGTCATCTGTTCCCACCAGCACACAATGGCCTACTCTTACGAAAAGTGGAACAGGATTTAACTTGTGTGCAAGATGTTCTGCGTGGGCACGCACACGTGACCTCGGTTTATAGTCTCATCCGAAGGACTTTTGGGGAGAGTGGAGTCTGCACTGATGTTAACTCCAGGGGAAAATATCCCTTGAACGGGAATCGATCCCGGGTCGTCAGATTGCGAGCACAATGTTCTAACAACTAGGTTATCCCATCCCCCTGTGTGTGTGAGTTTATTTTTTTTATTTTAGTTATTTATTTATTTTATTTTATTTTATACTTTTATATCGAGGATAATGGAATAAGCACATGTGTGT
Source organism: Rapana venosa (assembly GCA_028751875.1). Lineage (NCBI taxonomy): Eukaryota > Metazoa > Mollusca > Gastropoda > Neogastropoda > Muricidae > Rapana > Rapana venosa. Next base: position 11,182 of record JAQIHA010000792.1, read on the forward strand.
GTGTGTGTGTGTGCGTGCGTGCGTGCGTGCGTGCGTACCTACGTACATACATACATACATTCCTTATAAAATTTTACCAAGGCCAACTCCATTATTGCCATGGGTTCTTTCTTCTTTCCGGGTGTGACAAAGCACATCAGTTATCCTCGAAATAACAGAAATAGCAATTATTTTGAATAACGTACATTAGGCATTCCAAGTGCAGAGGATTTCTTTTTATCGCATCATCCAAACACTCTTTATCTATAGCCTCATTCGAGGTGTACTGAGCCAGTGAAAGGGGGAAAATCCTGTTTATTCGCAGCAGTAGCCAAGGGGATGAAATTGTCTCCCTCTATCTGCATTATCTCTATAATTATCCACAAATGTTTGCTATTCATTGTGTAATGAATTTGTGTCGTGAGTATTTTCACACGCAAATTGGGTTTTGTTAAATTTCAAGACTCCTGGGATGGGGAGGAGGGGGTAGGGAGGTTGGTTCTTGAAATAAAATTCTTTCAATCTTCAATCTGGGCTGCCCTACCCCCAAGCTCTCTCTCTCTCTCTCTCTCTCTCTCAACTCTCTCTCTCATCTCTCTCTCTCTCTCTCCTCTCTCTCTCCTCTCTCTCTCTCTCTCTCTCACTCTGTGCCTTTTGTGTGTGTGTGTTTTGTTTTTTTTTATTTATTTATTCTTTTATAAAGGGGTTAGGCGGTCAACTCGTGATCCAGAGGTCGCAGGTTCGATCCCCGCTCGGCTCGGTGTTGTGTCCTTGGGAAAGACACTTTACTCCTATTTTCCTCACTCCACCCAGGTGTACAAGTGGGTACCAGCACTGCTGGGGAAGTATCTGGCGACAGACTAGCGTCCTGTCACAGGGGTGGTGAAAAACCATCAGTTCGCTTAACGCTACAGAAACCGGGATAAGCTCCGGCTCTATGGGCCATCTGCTCGAAAGAACATACTTATTCTTTTATATCGAGGATAATGGAATAAAGCACATATGTGCTTTTTACATCCAGTCCCCGTGTGTATATGGTTTTGTAAATTCTGTCATCTGTTCCCATCAGCACACAATTGGCCTACTCTTACAAAAAGTGGAACAGGATTTAACATGTGCGCAAGATGTTCTGCGTGCGCTCGCACACGTGACCTCGGTTTATTAGTCTCATCCGAAGGACTTTGGGAGAGTGGAGTCTGCACTGATGTCAACTCCAGGGAAAATATCCCCCTTGAACGGGAATTGATTCCGGGTCATCAGATTGCGAGCGCAATGTTCTAACAACTAGGCTATCCTGTCCCCCTGTGTGTGTGAGTTTATTTATTTATTTTAGTTAATTTATTTTTTTTGTTTATTCTTTATATCGAGGATAATGGAATAAGCACATGTGTGTGGTGCGTGCGTGCGTGCGTGCGTACGTACGTATTACGTACATACATTCTACATAAAATTTTACCAAGACAAACTCCATTATTGCCATGGTTTCTTTTTCTTTCTGAGTGTGACAAAGCACATCAGTTAATCCTCGAAATAACAGAAAATAGCAATTATTTTGAATAACGTACATTATGCATTCCAAGCGCAGCGGATTTCTTTTTTTCTCATCATCCAAACACTCTTTACCTATAGCCTCATTCCAGGCGTACTGAGCCAGTGAAAGGGGGGAAATCCTGTTTATTCGCAGCAGTAGCCAAGGCGATGAAATTGTCTCCCTCTACCTGCATTATCTTTCTATTCATCAACAATGTTTGCTATTCATTGTGTTATGAATTTGTGTCGTGAGTATTTTCACACGCAAATTGTGGTTTTGTTAAATTTAAGTACTCCTGGGATGGGGAGGGGGGGGGGGTGGGGGGGTGGGGGGGGGGGGGGAGGGAGGTTGGTTCTTGAAATAAAATCTTATACTTTGAATCTGGGCGTGTCCTACCCCCAAGCTCTCTTCTCCTCTCTCATAATTCCCCTCTCCCTTTTTTCCTCTTCTCTCCC
>JAQIHA010000793.1:0-13146 GCA_028751875.1 Rapana venosa
ACACACACCACGATCAACTTCCCACGACACACACTACGATCACTTCCCCACGACACACACTACGATCACTTCCCCACGACACACACTACGATCACTTCCCCACGACACACACCACGATCACTTCCCACGACACACACTACGATCACTTCCCCACGACACACACTACGATCACTTCCCCACGACACAACACCACGATCACTTCCCACGACACACACTACGATCACTTCCCCACGACACGCACTACGATCACTTCCCCACGACACGCACCACGATCACTTCCCCACGACACACACTACGATCACTTCCCCACGACACACACTACGATCACTTCCCCACGACACACACCACGATCACTTCCCCACGACACACACTACGATCACTTCCCACGACACACACTACGATCACTTCCCCACGACACACACTGCGATCACTTCCCCACGACACACACACGATCACTTCCCCACGACACACACCACGATCACTTCCCCACGACACACACCACGATCACTTCCTCCACGACACACACTGCGATCACTTCCCCACGACACACACACGATCACTTCCCCACGACACACACTGCGATCACTTCCCCACGACACACATACTGCGATCACTTCCCCACGACACACACTACGATCACTTCCCCACGACACACACTACGATCACTTCCCCACGACACACACTACGATCACTTCCCCACGACACACACTACGATCACTTCCCCACGACACACACTACGATCACTTCCCCACGACACACACTGCGATCACTTCCCCACGACACACACTACGATCACTTCCCCACGACACACACTACGATCACTTCCCCGACACACACTACGATCACTTCCCCACGACACACACTACGATCACTTCCCCACGACACACACTACGATCACTTCCCCACGATACACACTACGATCACTTCCCCACGCACATACACTACGATCACTTCCCCACGACACACACTACGATCACTTCCCCACGACACACACTCGATCACTTCCCCACGACACACACTACGATCACTTCCCCACGACACACACTGCGATCACTTCCCCACGACACACACTGCGATCACTTCCCCACGACACACACTGCGATCACTTCCCCACGACACACACTGCGATCACTTCCCCACGACACACGACACACACTGCGATCACTTCCCCACGACACACACTGCGATCACTTCCCCACGACACACACTACGATCACTTCCCACGATACACACTACGATCACTTCCCACGATACACACTGCTGGCGTCCAGGCTTGACCTTCTGCTTGTTTGTCCACAGGAAAACTTCATGGCTTGCTCTGTAGCTGTAGGTGTGTGTCAAGTCAAGTCAAGTCAAGTCAAGTCAAGTCATACACACACACACACACACACACACACACACATGACATAATTTACAATGCCGCATACACACGGGGACTGCGTGTAAAAAAGCACATATACGTGCTTATTCCATTATCCTCGATAGAAAATAATTAAACACACACACACTCCACTCACAACCCCCCCCCTGCTTAACAATCTCAAGTGTGTTATATCATTAGCCTATTGGCCTAGGCCTAGACTACACAGCTAGGCCTAACCTAAGGTATTGTGTGTCCTTTCTTACCAGGCCTACCAAGGCTCAACATCACAGAGTGTACTGTAGTGTCACTGTACATACCCTATCCCTATAGTTTATGGTAAACTGACACATGAACAATGCTGTGCTCTGTGCTAAACTGTATATTCAATTGAAATGAAGTAAATGGCAGAAGGCACCATTCTTCTTCCTTTTTTTTTTCTTTTTTTTTTTTTTAAAAATAATAAATAGGTTCTTTTCCTCTTTTTCTCTCTTTTTTAGTATCCAGTTTTTTTTTTAAAAAATAATTTTAGATTTTGCTTGTGACAAAACATTTTATTTTCCACTCCTAAGAGGGGGTTCCCACTCACGACCTAGTGCTAAGTCCTTAAGCACTAAAAATAACAGCCCACCAAGACCCTTTAAATAAAGTTTGATACCCCCCACCAAAATTTCCCCTCTAGGAGTTCGTGCTTTTTGAGAGTTTTGTGGTCAAAACAGCCATAGGTACTCCTCCACATTTACAAAAATGAAAAAAATAAAAACATAAACAACTGTGCCGACAGAATACACCCCAACTTGCCAAATGAACTTGGCACTCCTTCATTCAGTTTTGTAGACTCCCTGCAAATTTTATCCTTTTCTATATTCACTCCACGGGACACTTTAACCCAGGGAATGTGTGCCAGTGGGGGTCGGAAGGAGTTCTACTCTAAAAACTATAGTGAATAAATTGGGCAGAAATAAACCGACTCAGCAAATGCCCAAAATCCCCTTTTTGTTCCATCGTGGCCCAAACCCCCATGACCACGGGCCCATCTTGGACAGCACCCTCCTTTTTCCCCACCCCCAGGCCCCCCCCAGCCAGCGCTAGTTGTGACCCTCTCTCCCACCTGCCCGTCAGATCTCTCCTCCAGTTCACCCCCCCCTATTTCCCCAAAACTCCCCAACCCTCCAATCTGCAACCACCCTCCTCCATCGTCCCCCTCACCCCCCCCTTCCGTTACCTTGTCCGACACCCCCACTTTTCTCCCCCTCCGGCCTCTCCCCTGAAAAGGGATGTTCCCCCCCCCTCCCCACCTCCGGGGAAAAAAACCCACCCCCCCCCTTCCCCTCCCCCAAACCTGACCCTAAACCCCTCCCTTCAACAACAAGATTCCCTGAATCTCCATCACTCCCCTTCTTTCCTCCTTCCCAACCCTCAAACCTGCCCCACTCCTACCCCCCCCCCCGCCCCGATTTCCCAAAAACACCAACACTCACCTCTCATCAAGTGCCCTCTACACCGCAACGCACCAAACCTTACACTCCAGGAGATGCTAACTTTTTAGGGTAACCAAGTTACAGTCAACTCCCCGCTGCAAACCTCACCATCCCCCCATGCAAGCAAAATCATACCCCTTGATCTCAATTTTTGCAAAAAAGAAAAGACAGAACAAAACACCCAAAAATCATTGATTCAGAGACCAAAATGAAAAACCCCCCATGGAATCATGAAACAAGCATTTTCAAACCAAATCAGTGAAAGAAAGGGACCCCACAAAACCCGCAAAACCCAACTGAAAGAAACAGCAAACAAACCCAGTCATTCAAAGACAGTCAAAACAATGTAAACAAAAGCCCCAAACCCAAAACTACAGATCTTCGCTCCCAAAAGTCGCATCTTCAGGACACAGACAGAAATGCAAACACAGAGCCTCCTCCTACAGAACTGCCCCCACAAACAGAAAAAAATAGGTAGATGTTTCAAACAGATTTGAGTTTTTTCAACAATGCAACAGATTCACTTCAGCCCACTGCAGAAAAACCACTGACCAATTAAACAATCAATCTTATCTGTGCAAACAGACAAAAAAGCACCCCAATTCTTGTGACAAATTACAAAATTCTACTCTCCCCCCCTTTGCTAAAATAAACGAAACAAAAAACCCCCTTCTTCCCCACCCCCCCACCCTATTCTTTCACACTCCCCCCACACTTCAATCAAAACCCACGAAAAACCCCAATCCCCAGCCCCAACAAACCCCCCCGCCTATCTCCCTTAACTGCTTGAAGCAAATCTGCCCACCCAATTCAACACACTATGGGGTGACTCTGTTTTGGGTGCAATTGGAAAACAAAAAATGCCAACACCACCCCACCGTCTGAAACCTGTCAGTGCCGGGCCTGACTGTCGACCACCTGTGTCAGTGGTTTTGTCTCGCCCCCCTTCCCCCCCTCATAGATGTGGTATTCCATTTGGGATCAACAACTGCTACAGGGCCCTGTTTCTTCGCGCGGGGTAAAGGTGATCCGATGCCAGAGACGTGTTTCCCCGGGCGCACTAAAACCCTCCTCACTCCTTCCCCCCCCTTACGTCCCCCGCCGGGAAGGCTGCTTCACGATCGAACCAATTGAGAATGCCTGCTTCAGGAAGGGGTTGCCTACACGACAACCCCCCTCCTTCCTAGCCAATCGGGTGCCCCCAAAAAAAAATGGTACGTGACAGCCTCATCCAAACTACAGAGGATGTGGCCCTTTCCCAAAACCCCTCTGTGACCTTGGTAACTGTCACCCGGTGATGCATCTCCGCCATATAACCACGCCCCTTTCCCTCGTATGTGGAGCTGAAGGGGCCCCCACGTATGGAGAGGGTCCCCTCCATGCAGCAACACCAACTCCAGTGTTCCTATTCCCCTGTCCTTTCCACCCCCCTTGACTGACTTTTCTTTCACTTTCCACCCCGAAACCAGGAACCCCATTTCCCTGCATTACACTGGGTCGACAGCCTGAAGGCTACCAGATCAAAAACAGACAAAAAAATTTGGTTTTTAATGGGAACTGCTCCAACCCCAGATTAATTGAAGCATGTGAATATAAGGGTCTATGAGTGTGTGTATGTTGGCTTGTAAGCTTTTATGCGTGTGTTTTTGTGGGGGGGGGGGGGGGGGGGGGGGGGGGGGGGGGGGGGGGGGGGGGAGTTGTGCCGACATGTGCAGGGTGAATGCATACTTGTTCTACATCAAATTATATGTGAATCCTTTTCTATAATTTCCTAGTAAGTTTTTTATATTAATGTTTTTCTTTGAAAAATTTTGATTTTCACCTTTACATGGTCATTTCACTTCCCCCTCCCCTTTTTCCAATATTGTGTCATTTCACCAATACAGAGCAAACCTATGTGATATGTTACAGTAGGCCCTGTCAAGTTATCTCCCTTATACCTCTATGTAATTAGTATATTCTTCTCTTTTAAAGCCTCTTTTTTGACTGTCTTTTACCTGTCTTTCTGTCACAACCCCTTTACTCCTCCTTCTCTTCAGGGAAAGTATTGGGTCATGCTGCAGTATACTTTAAAGGTTTAACAGGGAAAACGTTTTTTGCTCAATTTTAAATGATTTTTGAAAAAATTGTATATTGATAGAGACTTTTGGCAATAACATTTTTTTAATGCTACGAAAAAGGAAAAGGATACTTTTTCCAAGCCCAAAGTCTATTTTCAAACCTTAATTTTTTTCCATTTATCTTTTTTTTTTTTTTTTTTTTTTTTTTTTTTTTTCCCCGTCTGAAAATTTTGTTAAACTTTATGGGTTTTTTCATTGATTGTAACATATAATTCTCATTTTTTTTTCTTTTTGGATACATTTATTTTGTTTAAAACTTATTTTTTTTTACAACAATTATTGTAAGATCATACCTGTATTTCTTAGTGGTTTTTATTTCAATTACGGGTTTTTTGTTTTTTTTTTTTGGTTTTTTAAATTTTGTATTGTTTATTTTGTTTGATTTTTTCATTGTGCGTTTGCTCTCTTAAACCGAAATTCCACAGGTTTTTAGCCCCACTCCTCCCTCTACGTCTGTTCCTTTCCTCAGACAAGGGCCAATAAACATGGGTTTCGGTTGGGGTACCCCAACATAAACAAAGCATCCAATAAAAAAAAAGACATTTCTAGCAACTATTTAATGATGGAATGAGTTTCATTTTTTTTGGCTTTGCGAAAAACCGCCCCTTTTTTCAAATTAACTGATGGAATACATTCCGGATACCAAATATTTCGCCAAAAATCCCCACAAAAAAAAATACAGGCCCATTTTAAAAATTTCGCATTTCATTATGCTGTCAAAGGTTATCAATTTTGATGTGTATGATATCGAAACGATTTTTGGGGAAAAACAAAATTAAAGCACAGTATCCCCTTTTTTAGGATTAATTTTCAGAAATCCGTCAGAAACCACTAATGGTTTGATAGATTCAATTCTCTAATGGATAAGTTCATTTTTAAAAATGTGAAATATTATTCTTGGGGATTTTAACATTGACTTACTCAAACCAAAAACCCAAAATGGAAAACCCCCAAATAATATGCTTTGGGCGGAAAAACTAATAGATAAACCCACACGTATAACGATAACTCAGTAACTTTAATTGATCAATTTACACTAAAGCAAAACGCAATAGCTGAATATGTGCCCGTCATGTGGATCAGGTCCTAATCCTGGCTGTACTTGGTTTGCGTGCATAAAAATTTCTAAAGTTTTGGGATAAAAACTATAAATTTTACCGCATTCAAAACATTTAATAAAATTTTTTTCGGACTGATGAAATCACCATTACACGATGTTAAACCCAAAAAAAAAAACCCCGAGAAGCTGCTGATTTTTTTTTAACAATTTATCTCAGTGTATGACAACGCTCCCCTTTTTAAAAAAAAGAGTTAAAGAAAAAAAAAAAACCTCCCATGGATAACAAAAAACATAGAAACTGGATAAATTAAAGAACCCCCTGAAAAACCCCCGGACCATGAACAATTCAGGGCACAAAGGGAAAAAATGAATTCCCTTAAACGAGATCAAAAGGGTTTTAAATTCTCAAAGTTGTTAATTTCCAATAGTGACCTCGCCAGATTTTGGAAAGCCATCAATCATTTTAAAAAAAACCTGTTTCAAAAAGTAAAAAGTTTTTTAAAGACATATCAAAATGGAATTAAACAGCCATTTTTCAAATGTAGAAAAAAAGTTATAATTGACAAGTCAAGCGAAAAAAGATCTTTATTACCAAACAAAAAATTAACCAAAACTATTAAAATTTCCATTTAATCCCCAGCCAATGACAACCCTTTTATGTATTGGAAAAACATAAAAATGCAAACGAAAACTAGAAAAAATGACTAGACAAGTTAGTGCCCGGATTAAAAAAAATCGAGTCCGGTTATTGTTGAAAAAAAACTTTTATACAACTTTTGTATGAGAAAAAATGTTTTTTCCTCTCAATTTTAAAAAAAAAAGTTATACCTGTCCTAAATCAGGTGTGCTCTTCTCCTTCAAATTACAGGCCAATTTCAATTCTTCTGTATTCTAAACCCATTTAAAAACAATACAAAATCCCTAAATTTTACTTTATAAAAAAAAAATCTATTGCCGAAGATCAAAAGGGGGTTTGTAAAAACTATTCCTGTCACCGCCTAACTCGCTCACTGACGTCTCCTACAAATAAAATGCAATAATTTTACTGGCCTCCGTTTTTTGACTTTGAAAAAGCATTTGTTTGATCAACCCTCTTTGTTATTGCTAAATTAGAATTTTCAAACTGCCCCCTGAAGTTATCCAACTACTAGAAATTTTTTTTTCCCCTAGGCAGCAGCTTGTATCTGTAAATAACCAAGCATCAGAACTACTACCCATTAGACATGGGGTACCACAAGGCTCAGTATTGGGACCACTCTTGTTTTCAGTCTATGTAAATGATTTACCCTGTTTTATTAAATGTAACTGTGAAATGTTTGCTGACGATACCACTCTCTTTTGTAGTGATTCAGACTCCAGCAGATTAACTAGCAAACTTCAATACAGTATTGACAGATTGATTATTTGGACTCAATTAAACCACATGTCCTTAAATGCACAAAAAACAAAATGTATGTACGTATCAGCAAGACAGAAAAGGCAAAAAATGAATGATAGGTTTCAACCTCTGTTGTTGGATAACGGAATAGTTGAAGAAGTTGACTCACATAAAATATTAGGTGTTACCATTGACAAAAATATGACTTGGACTGATCACATAATGTCACTAGGTAAACGCCTAGCTCACAGGCTACTTCAATTATCCAAAATAAAACACTTTCTAAATAATCATTCTCGAAAACTATTTTTTTGCGGTCACATTCTACCAATCATTGACTATGCGTCAACTATTTGGGATACCTGCAGTGGAACGAACTTGAAATTCATTCATCGCTTATATAAAAGAGCAGTAAAACTTGTATTGTTAAAAAACAAGCACCCTGACAATTGAGGATTATAAGCAAATAAATGTCCTGACATTTCGAAACCGACTTTCATTCAATAAAGCTGTGTTTATGCAAAAAGTTGTTAATCAAAATGCACCTCCCAAGATTACCAAAGCTTTCAAAGTTAACCAACATAGACACAACCATTTGCTAACATTTCCAAGACCCAGAAATAACCTATATAAATCGAGCCTCTTGTATTCAGGCAGTGACCTATGGAATAAACTCCCCAAAATTTGAAATGTATTAAAAGCAAAAATCAGTATAAAACACATCTAAAAAGATATTTCATGAATAAAAGTACAGAACACGATTGAAACTAAGAGAGTGATTTAAGTGTCACTGACGTCTATTCTTGTCATTAAATAGATATGACCCAATGTTTTCATATTCATATATAGAGTACATGTGTGAAAACATGATCTATATAATGGGTGATATGATATCAACCCCAGCACGCTTTGAATCTGATGTGTGTTGTGTGTGTGTGTGTGTGTGTGTGTGTGTGTGTGTGTGTGTGTCGTGTGTGTGTGTGTACAAGTGTGTGTGTACAAGTGTGTGAGATGAGGGTGGTTGTGTAATTGGTTCGGTTTGGGTTTTTACTTTCTTGCTGTTTTGGCTTTTTATGTTCTGTTTGTATTACACATAAATATGCTGATCTTATTTAGTTTTGTCACTGGTAGTTTTCTGTCTCATTGTACTAGATGAGCTAAAAGTGTTATTGCTGTCGTTTGTAGTGCTGGTGTGGATTTTCATTGCCTGAATTTATTCTTGATCGAAGGATTAACGTTGCTCTGCCTCAAACCATAAAGCACATGTACATGTGTGTTTATGACCCGGGGAAAGGGGAGGAAATGATGTCTTTGTTATACTTTCTTTGCTCTGAATCAATTGCTGTTTGGTTATTTCTTGTTTTCTTATATATGTGTATATTATGTGGTAAAGGGGGATATGGAGTGAGGATGTGTATGTTTTTGTAAGTGGTTAAATGATACATCAGTTTTCTCTGTTTATATCCATTAATTTTGGTTTGTGTTGTTGTTGTTATTGTTGGTAGTGGTGGGGGTGGGGTTAGGTTTATTTTGCCTTTTGTTTGTTTTGGGTTTAGGGTGTTTTCTTGGGGGATGGGGAGGGGATATTTTGGACTCTTTTTAGTCTTTGTTAGTTCTATATTGTTCCTCATTAGTCTTGGCTGTTTATCTTGTCTATGTTAGTTTTAGTCCGCTGTTGTTGTTGTGTTGTATATTTGTGTTTGTTTGATTGTTTATTTCCTTGTTGTGGTTGTCCTTGTTGATACATCCTTTTGTTGTTGTTTTATTCAGTTGTTTGTATGGTTGAAGGTTTGTGTGTCAATGTGTGTGTGAGGGGGGGGGGGGAGGAAGCAGTTTGGTTTTTGTGTTTTAAAAATATTTTTATTCTGTTTTGTCTTCTTAATTTGTTTTGGTTTGGGTTTTTTTATTGTTGCTTGTTGTTTGTGTTATGACGGGTATTTTTTTTCAGGGTTTTGAATTATTTGAATTGTTGGTATCATATTTTTCTGGGTTTTTTTGTTTTATTATAATTCCACTATGTTTATCGTTATTGGCTTTTTTGGTTTGTTTGTCTGGTTTTACCATAGATTAGGGTTTTTTAAATTTTATTTTATGTCTGCATATACATTATCTTTTTTTTATCGATTTTTTTTCTTTCTTTAGATAGATGGCTTTGATGAAAAAAAGCAAATGCCCCATTGCTTATTCAATGTACCATCTGCAATAAAAGTTTGACTTGGACTTGACTTTGACTTTGACCACACACACAGCTGATAAAAAAACAGTCCTTACAACCAATCAGCAAGAGAGAGAGAGAGAGAGGACACACACACACACACACACAACACACACATACACACACACCCACACACACACACACACAGACACACAGACACTGACAGATAACAAACAGCCATACAACCAAACAACAACACACAGACACACAGACACACAGACACACACACACTACAACACACACACACACACACACACACACACACACACACACACACCACACCACACACACACACACACACACAAACAGACACAAACAAACACAAACAGAGACAACAGAGAAACAGAAACAGAGACACAGGGATTGGATGGGGATATTCTTAATTTTAAAAACAACAACAACAAAGCAAACCAGTACAAAAAACCCCTCTAAACAACTTATTACCTACTAGCGTACGCACACAACACTAAAGCAACAACAAAAAAACAAAAAACAAAATATATTTTTAAAAAGCAACAACAAACAGAATAAAAATGCGCATTTATTAGGAAACTAAAAACTGAAGAAAGGAATTAACATCTAATTACCTACAGACAAAGACACGTGGCAATTAAGCAAAAAAAATTAAACAAACAAACAAAAATAATTTTAAAAAAACAACAACAAAAACAAACAAAACACACGTGTACACTTATTAAGAAACTTTAAAAAAATGAAGAAGAAAAATTTTGGACACACACACACACACAAATAAACTTAAGCGTTTGTGTCATGCAAAACCAAAAATAAAATTTGAAACAGTGTTTAAAGAGAAAAAAAAACACTGTTTACTGTACAGAAATAGCCTACTTACCAAGCACAAACAATTTACATCTATCAAGGGGAGAGAGAGAGAGGGGGGAGAGAGAGAGGAGAGAGAGAGAGAGAGAGAGAGAGGGAGGGAGAGAGAGAGAGAGAGGGTGGGGGGGGGGGGGAGGAGTAGCTTACACACACAACATTAAACCGAAGTCAGAATTAAAAGATAACAATTTTCTCCAACGCTGAAGTCGGATGTGCTGGGCCTGACTTGTCAGGCGCTTAACGGCAGCGCAAACGCATTTTCGTTCATATAACAGACAATAGCTGCTGTCTGAGAGTTTAAAGAGAAAGAAGAAGAAGAAGAAGAAGAAGAAATATGCGAAGAATGCAAAGAAGAATAAAAAGAAGAAGAAGAAGAAGAATGCAAAGAAGAATACAAAGAAGAAGAATACGAAGAAGAAGAATGCGAAGAATGCAAAGAAGAATACGGAGAAGAAGAAGACTGCGAAGAAGAAGAATGCGAAGAATTCAAAGAACACGAAGAAGAAGAATGCGAAGAATGCAAAGAAGAAGAAGAAGAATACGAAGAATGCAAAGAAGAATACAAAGAAAAAGAATACGAAGAAGAAGATTGCGAAGAATGCAAAGAAGAATACGAAGAAGAAGAATGCGAGAATAAGAAGACTGCGAAGAAGAAGAATGCAAAGAAGAATGCGAAGAAGAAGAATTGCGAAGAATTGCGAAGAATTGCTAAGAATTGTGAAGAAGAATTGCGAAGAAGAATTGCGAAGAAGAATGCGAAGAATTGCGAAGAAGAAGAATTGCGAAGAAGAAGAAGAAGAAGAAGAAGAAGAGAAGAAGAAGAAGAAGAAGAAGAAGAAGAAGAAGAAGAAGAAGAAACAAGAAGAACAAGAAGAACAAGAAGAACAAGAAGAAGAACAAGAACAAGAAGAAGAACAAGAACAAGAAGAAGAAGAATTGCGAAGAAGAAGAAGAAGAAGAAGAAGAAGAAGAAGAAGAATTGCGAAGAAGAATTGCGAAGAAGAATTGCAAAGAAGAAGAAGAAGAAGAAGAAGAAGAAGAAGATGATGATGATGATGATGATGATGATGATGATGATGATGATGATGATGATGATGATGATGATGATGATGATGATGATCAAGAACAAGAAGAGTTTCTTTTTGTTTCACTTCTTATTGTTTATACCCCACCGACCACAAAGGCCATACATATTAGGACTGTTATCTAATTTAGCTTTTAATAACCAGAACAACATTCAGTTCAAATTTAAAAGATCAAAACTTCCTAATCCTTTCACACATCCAAGACGTCAACCTGACAAAAAATAACCACATTAATTGTTTTGTCCTTAAGGTAAAGGTAAAGTTGTCCCATAACCTATGTGGTCGTAGGGGAGCAACGCATCAGAGACCTCAACTTCTCTAGGGGCCAGCATGTTGAGGGCGGCGCCCATCTCCTCTCCCTCGCTGCTTTACCTTCCCTGACCCTGAAGAGGGCAGGTACCCATTTACAGCTGGTTCCTCAAGACCAATAAAACCTGACAATGCAAAGGACATTCTGGATTTACACACACACACACACACACAGCCCACCCCACCCACCCACTCAACACACACACACACAGCCCACCCCACCCACCCACTCAACACACACACACAGCCCACCCCCACCCAACACACACACACAACACACACACAGCCCACCCCACCCACCTACCCACTCAACACACACACACAGCCACCCCCACCCACCTACCCACTCAACACACACACACACACAAGCTGTCACAATTTAATGATAGAGAAAGGGAGATACAAAATAAATCCAGAGAGGACAGAAAATGTAGACACTGTAACAAAATTGAAGATGAATTTCATTTACTTGATGAATGCATTTTATATGATGAACTCAGAAATAATTTGTTATTAAAAATCAAAACGAAAGACAAAGAACGCAAAAACTGTGTACATAAATTAAGTGACATAATCACAGTTGATATATATCAAGTAGATATCATCAGATATGTGTATGAGTGTTTTGAAAAAAGAGACAGAGAGAAGTAGAATACAACATGTTTTTAGTGTACATCACTTTTAGCCAAAATAGATAATAATTATAGGTGATGTTTTTGTTGTGTCAAATAAGTCTACATGACTTAAAATGGCAATAAAATATTCTCTGAATCTCTGAATCTCTGAATCTGAATCACACACACAGCCACCACACCCACCCACCACTCAACACACACACACACACAGCCACCCCCACCCACCCACTCAACACACACACACACACAGCCCAACCCCACCAGCCACCCACCCTCTCAACACACACAGCCCACCCCCACCCACCCACTCACCACACACACACAGCCCACCCCACCCACCCACCCACTCAACACACACACACACACACACACACGCACACACACACACACACACCACACAACCTCAGTTTTATCCTCTCTTCATCAACAACAACCAAAAAAAAAAGACTATGACAGACCAACCATTCAAAACTTAGCTGTTGGATAGAAGAAGAGAAGAAGTAAAAAGTTCTGAAAAAACACAAACGGGAACGAACCAAAACTTCTCGCATTCTTGGCATGTGCTTCTACCTTTCTAGACCATCAATCCATTTTTTTTTCTTTGGTTTTTTTTCATTTTCATTTTATCACTTAAGGGGACCTGCCCTCTTTGGGTCAGGGAAG
>JAQIHA010000794.1:0-5000 GCA_028751875.1 Rapana venosa
ATTATGTGGATGTAACCTTCCTTACCCTAAAGAGGGCAGGTACCCATTTACAGCTGGGTGAACTGGGGGAACTGTACTGAAGCCAAGGCGCGCAAACGGTCACCCATCCAACTGGTAACCAAGCTCGACGCTGCTTAACTTCCCTGCGGGAAAGCGAGTGCTCCGACCACTGAGCTATCCCGTCCCCAGCTGTATGATGGCATCAAATTCTGTTACCTATGTAATAATTTTCTATCTGTTAAAATCTGACACAATCCTCACAAACATCACCGACTTGAACTTCGTGCTGCTGTCAGAAACTGAAAAAACAGAAATAGTGATAATCTAATTGAACTTCGCGTGCTGCTGTCAGGAACTGAAACAACAAAAATAGTGATAATCTAATAGTGCGTCAATCACAATCGGAGACAGTCTTATTATTCTTTTGTGGTGTCGGGGTCATTGCTGTGCAGACAGAAATCAGCGATGATGATGGAATGGGGTAATTTTCGACATCTTTATCAAAGGAGATGTGTATGTCTATGCACTTTTCAGCGTCTGACTGACAGTATGAACTACTGAACATTCTTAATAACACAAGGACAATCCTGTTAAAGCTGGCTGCTTTCTTTCAAACGATAAAGCAGACGAAGCAGACATGTATCCGAAGGGAGATTGTAAAGTATTCTGAAGACACTTTTGTGCCTTTTCTGCTGAAATCTGTTCAACGTGTTATATGCTAAATGGTTGAAACTGAATTTTTGGACTGAATTTGTTGGGTGGTGCTGTCAATGAATTTGTCACTTGGTCCATTAAAAACATGCATAGATGATATAATGAATGATAACAACAAACATTCAACAAAAAATATTAATAATAATGAATAGCATTTATATAGCACATTTCTCAAAGCAATGACTCATGCGCTTTCATACCATGCGCATCTATACACATGCACACACAGCACATAATAACAACAACAACAACAACAACAAAAACCCAATGATAATGAGCATTTCTAAAGTGCAAATAAATTTACCAGAGATACCTATCGCACTGTAGAGGCACACACTTGCGTCCGGGCACACACTAGCAGGGCAATTAACAGTACACTCAAGAGAAAAGGCACTAGCAATAACATAACTAACAAACAAACAAAAACCCATAACCAACAGCCAGGCATGCACATGAAGTAGCCTACAGTGTGACAAACGGCGACCGTCAAGACAAGCACAGAAATACATTAAAGAGATGTGTCTTCAATGAAAACTTAAACTGGGATAAAGTGGGAGCATGTCTGACGGCTGGTGGCAGAGAGTTCCAGATCGTGGGCGCAGCAACACCAAAAGATCTACGACCTGCGGTTTTGAGGTTGTAATGGGGTACAACAAGTAAGTTATCATTCGAAGACCGCAGGGTTCAAGTTGTGGTGCATGATTTCAAGTCAGCTGACAGAGATGGAGCAAGCGAGCCTTCAGAGTGACGGTATGCCAAGACCGCAACTTTGTACTGACAGCGTGCCCTTACAGGTAACTAATGAAGCTCCCTAAGCATGGGAGTCACATGGTCCCTTTTGCTCTTTCCAAGGATGAGCCTGGCAGCAGAGTTCTGAATTTGCTGCAGGCGTGTAAACTGGTCATCACTTATACCGATAAAACAGGAGTTGCAATAGTCCAGTCGCGACAAGACGGTCGCTGAAACAAGCTTGATCACTGCATCACGAGGCAAGAATTTCTTAATGTGTGCAATACGGCGCAAGCTCTAGAAAGCATGCTCTGCAGACGTTACTAATGTGGTCTTTCATGGAGAGAGTAGTATGTAGTATGTATGTGTGTATATGTACAACAAACATACATTTTAGTGTTTTTATATAAAATGGATGCACAGTTTGCTTGTCGAGTGTAATACGGATTATTTGGGGTGTTAAAATGATTGTTAATTAAACAAAATACACAGCTTGTTCTCGAAGGATATTTGAATGAATCCGTAATCGCATACATCCGTGTGGATGACGTGTTTTAATTTAAACAAAATACGAAGCTTGTTCTGAAAGGATATTTTAATGAATCCGTAATTGCATGCATCCGTGTAGATGACGTGGAGTATTGCGGACAAAAATTAGTTACAGAACTAATGGAAAGGGAAAGGCCTTAAAAAATCCAACACATTGTCTACTGGTCGGAATCAAAATCCGGCTCATGATTTGCTGGTCGGGTTCAAAACCCAACCCGCGTTTTTCCTGATGACGACTCAAATCAATACGACGATTTCAAGGTCCGATCCTCTTTCCAATCCCCCTTTTAATCACATCTGGTCCAAAATCCAAACCACCAAAATCCAAACAACCTTTTGATCCCACCGGGTCCAAAATCCAAACTACCTTTTCATCCCACCGGGTTCAAAATCCAAACCACTTTTTTTTATCCCATCGGGTCCAAAATCCAATCCACATTTTCATCCGTTGGGGTGCACAATCCAAACCAACCTTTCACCCCATCTGGTCCACAATCCAAATAACCATTTTTGGTTGGGTCGAAAATCCAGGCCATGTTTTGATAGGTGATAGTCCTTTTCCAGTCAAGTCTAAAATTCAACCTATTTATATCTTCAGGTTCAAAGCACACCTACCTATATATCCTTCCGTCAAAATGCTAACCCACCCTTTTCCCGTCAGATCTAATATCCGATACCATTTTAGACTCAACCTTGAAAGGCCGGATTGGTTTTTGCTCTCGAAGTCTTGTTGACATTTCTGTCACACACACACACACGCGCGCCCCAACACACACACACACACACACACACACACACACACACACACACACACACACACACACACACACACCACACACACACACACACACGCACGCACACATACACACACACACACAAACACACAAACAACACACACACACACACACACACACACACACACACACACACACACACACACACACACACACACACACACGCTCATTCACTCACTCCGTCACTCACACTCACACTAACGACTATGCCGTTTAAGAAGACTGAGACCTGCTTTGTAATGATGGTTAGATGATAAAGGTCTTCTTACATCGTATTACTTGTCAGTGTATGTTGCTGTATGATACAGGCAGCAAAACCTGTTACCTATGCAGTCATTTTCTATCTGCTAAAATCTGACACAATCTTCACCAACATCACCGACTTGAACTTCGCGTCTGTCAGGAACTAGAAATAGTGATAACCTAATTGAACTTCGTGCTGCTGTCAGGCACTGAAACAACAGAAATAGTGATAATCTAATAGTGCGTCAATCACAATCGGAGACAGTCTTATTATTCTTTTGTGGTGTCTAGGTCATTGCTGTGCAGACAGAAATCAGCGATGATGATAGAAGGGTGTAATTTTCAACATCTTTATCAAAGGAGAGTGTGTCTAGACACTTTTCAACCTCTGGCTGACAGTATGAACTACTGAACATTCCTAATAACGCAAGGACAATCCTGTTAAAGCTGTTTGCTTTCTTTGAAACGATAGGGCAGACGAAGCAGGGAGACTGTAAAGTATTCTGAAGACACTTTTGTGCCTTTTCTGCTGAAATCTGTTCAACGTGTTATATGCTAAATGGTTGAAACTGAATTTTTGGACTGAATTTGTTGGGTGGTGCTCTCAATTAATTTGTCACTTGGTCCATAAAAAAAACATGCATATCATTCATTTTAGTATTTTCATAAAAAATGGAAGCACAGTTTGCATGTTTGCATATGGATTATTAGGGGTGTTAAAATGAATGTTAATTTAAACAAAATGGACAGCTTGTTCTGAAAGGATTAATCCGTAATCGCATGCATCCGTGTAGTATTACGGACATCCATAACTAATGAAAAGGGACAGGGCTTCAAAAATCCAACACATTGTGGATCCGGCTTATGATTTGCTGGTCAGGTTCAAAACCCAACCCGCGTTTTTCCTGATGACGTCTCAAATCCATACCACGATTTCAAGATCCGATCCTCTTTCCCAAAAAGCTGTGTGCATTCTTTGAAACGATAAAGCAGACGAAGAAGACAGGTATCCGAAGGGAGATTGTAAAGTAATCTAAAGACACTTTTGTCCATTTTCTGCTGAAATCTGTTCAACCTGTTATATGATGAATGGTTGAAACACAAATTTTCGACTGAATTGGTTGGGTGGTGCAGTCAATGAATTTTTCACTTGGTCCATAAAAAACATGCATAGATGATATAATGAACATGTATGAGTGTATATGTACAACATTCATTTGAGTGTTTTCATTATAAATGGATATACAAGTTTCATGTCGATGTAATATTGATTATTTGGGGTGTTAACATTAATGGTTAATTTACACAAAAAACACAACATGTTCTGAAGGATATTGAAATGAATCCGTATCGCATGCACCTTGAATGACGTGTGTTAATTGGAAACAAATTACATAGCTTGTTCTGAAAGGTTTTATCATAAACGCATGCAGCCGTGTAGTATTCGGACCTCCCTAACTAATTAAAGGGAAAAGGCTTAAACAATCCAACACATGTTTACTGGTCGAATCAATATCCGGCTTATGATTTGCTGATCGAGTTCAAAACGCCAACCGGCGTTTTTTTTTTTTTTTTTTTTTTCCCCTGATGACGTCTCAAACTCAATACCACGATTTACAAATCGATCATCTTACCCTTTTGATCACATCAGTCCAAAAATCCAAACCACCTCTTATCGCACAAATCAGGTCCAAAATCCAAACCACTTTGATCCCATCGGTCCAAATCCAATCCACTTTTGATCAACCGGGTCCCAAAATCCCAACCACTTTTGATCTACCGTCCAAAATCCAAACCATTTTTTGATCCCATCGGGTCCAAATCCCAAAACGCTTTTTTGATCCCATCGGACCAAAATCCAAACCACATTTTTTAATCCCATCGGGTGCACAATCCAAACAACCACTTCTTGGTTGGGTCACAATCCAGGCGATATTTTGAAAGGTGAGTGTCCTTTCTCTGGCAAAAGTC